>CAUHTR010007910.1:0-20131 GCA_959609185.1 Schmidtea polychroa
TTGTTATTATTTTTTGGGTCATTAGACATCAAAGGTTACGGAAGGCTAGTTTAGTATATAGTTAAAACAGCTTTAATGATGTACCAGTGCACTCTGTGCCAAGACGTAAACTTAACATTTTGCACTACGTCTGCGTAACACAGACAATTTCTCAGTCATAAATATAGCTAAAATTTTAAATTTTGATATTCGTACTGCAAAAATGCGAACGAGATAGTGGAGGAATAACGAAATCTTCAAAATAATAAACTATGCTTAGGAGATTTTTATCATTTAGACAATGCTAAGAGTCAAATTTCATTGATCTCAATCTAAAAACAAGATTCCAACCGATGACTATTCTAATTTATCCCACTAAAGCAGTGGTTCTTCACGGTGGGTGCGGGGAGACACCTTTTTATTAACCTCATTTTTAGTAATTAAAATTTTCTATTTATAATTCTGTCAATTTAGCCCACCATGGNATTCTGTCAATTTAGCCCACCATGGCTAATTTAGACCGTCTAAACTCCAACAATAATATAGAAATAAAAAGAAGGAAGGTGTATGAAACGAAAGATTGAAGAAAATGGAGTAAGATAGAAATAAACGAAGTAGAAATGCTATGGGAGTGAGGAGCTTTAGCAACAGTTGGAAAGTTGGAAGTCCAAGACTGGAGAGAAGTGGAGCTTCGTTTTGGAGAGTATTTTCTATAAACGGTGAACAGACATTATATGTGTTAAATTATATGAACTGGAAAAGAGCAGATTTTTAAACTTAAATAGATTCTGTGGATTTCTGATGTCTTCTTCAGATTTAACTATGACGATGATGTAAGAGATGTGTACGGGTCACAAAAGAAAAATTAATTAATTAAAATTGTTGATACGGCTCGCAGAATTTATATGATTAATGTCATAACAGTATATAAAAATAAAGATAGATTTGGCGATGTAGTGAACTGTTATGCGGTCTTTTCCAAATCTATATAAGTTTTATATGCATATTTTACCTCAAAATAATCAATTTATCAAAGATAAATATCTATGCTTGATAACTCCAAAATTCATTCGTAATACTTAAGACAAGAAAATGTAGTAATTCAAATTTTACGAACTCCAAGCTGTTGGGGTTCAACAAGAGAGGTACAAAAATGAGGTGAAAATCAATAAAAACACTAAATTCACATTAATAATGTAAAGTACAAAAATATTAATTAAAATCAAAAAAATTTAAAATGAATATTTTCTGGGGGAAACTGGTATGGGCGGATGCCGAACAATGTGACGAGTTCAAATATAGTAAAATAAAATCAATAATCTAAAGGAATTAATTACAAACAACTAAAATTAATTAAAAATTAATTAGCTAATGGAGAACCCGAGCTAATGGGAAGCCGAGCTAATGGGAAAGCCGAGCTAATGGAGAACCTGAGTTAATGGGAAATCCGAGACAATGGAAAACCCGAGTGATGTGAGAGAACCTGAATAGTCATTCAAATTAATAGGGGCAATTAAATCAGCCGACTAATAATTAAATTAGCACAAGCCACCAAAGAGACTAGCAAATTCCTCAAATTAATTAGAGCGATAAGAGGAAGGCCCGGGGAAATTGAATTCGAAATAATTTGACAAAGTTAAATCGAATTAGAAGATGGATATTAAAGCGACCGGCAAGTAAACGGAATTGCCAGTTGGTCGAAGAAACGTAAACAAATAATTTAGCGATAGTAAATAAAGGAAAATTGAACTTAGTGATAACTGAATATTTTCGAATCTAGCGTACCAGAAGGGCACATCTCCCATTGGAAGATTAATCCCTGCGCAAGGTTCAGAGCAAAAGAGTTGTTTAAAATTGTGGTTGTTTCATTAAAAAGTGTAATCGAAAAAAAGTGTAATTGTATTAATCTCGAATAAAGATTATTGTGTTGGGTTGTTTAACTTAATTTCAAAATGAACACAAAGAAGTCAGACCGTGATACCGACTTGCACAAAATATCCAACAAAGCCAAGAAGATACCGCGTCTCATAATATAGTGGATCTCATCGAATGCTTTTAGTATAAAATTACATGTGATTCATGCTGCCTTATTTAAGTTTGTGATGGGTTATTTTTTTGATTTGTTAATATGCACATATTGTGTCTGTATGTGTGTCTGATCGTCATTTGCTGTTTTTAATTGTGTGTATATCATAGCTAGACGATTACATCAAACACCACTGAGATGCATTTTCTATACATGTAAATGAAACATCAGTGTGAAATCAAACTATGTACGTATGTTTCTATAATGTAAGATAATTGATTATTTTCTTATATTATAGGAAATGTATCTCAGTGGTGTTTGGTGTATTATTTTTCTAGTGTATGATTTATTTTTATTCAGACTTTTGTTTTGTAATAAATTTGATTTGAAATGGAATATTTGTTTAGAGTCACCTACACAGGCAAAATTTATCATCTACGTTCAACAATAAAAGCACCTTTTAGTGCTTAATTATCAAGATTTTGAATTTTGAGAAAAGATTTCAATAATGGTAAAACATTATCCGTTATAAAGAAAAGATTTAGTTGATTGTAAATTTTAATGAAATTATTTGTCAAATTTGTTTGGAAATATTATTGAATTAAAGAACACTCGGAGCCAGAGAGAGTTTTGATTCTACCAATATTTATAGGTTCCCAACAGGTTTGGCTGTGAATTTTACGGGGCCTCGGGAAAATATTATATGCGGGGCCTCTTCCCAAAAAGGACGAAATGATACACGAACATAGTTTTATCAATTTGTTGGGTTATAGAGTTGGTGACAATATTTGTAAATTCAAATCTTTAATCTGGCTCCAAAAGCGTGTTTATTAATTCGCAATTCAACACTCTCGAACACAATAAGTTTTATTAATATCCATACGTAATAGTACAAATTTCAATTACAACCAATTGACTATAAACTAATTTACCACACAGAGCTTATTTCGACACTACGTGAAGAATAGCCCTTTCTGTAACCACAACAATAATCACTAGCCGTCCACTACTCAATTACAGAATATATTGATCGATTGTTCTATTTGCTTTTACTGAGGCCTCTTTTTTACTTGATTCCTCTTTTTACTCTGTCGTCTCTAATTTTACTCTACTTTTGCCTCTAATTTCGTTTTGTTTTGCTCTCAACTTCGTTCTACTTTTCGTTCTGTTTTGTTTCTCAATCTGTTCCCAATCTGTTCCCAATCTGTTCTGATTTCTCGTCCACCAGTTTCCTTTATATAGTTGTTTTGCATGTGGTACTCCAGATAATTGAGTGTTTTTCCACTTTCCATCTCCTACTTTCCCCGACTGTCCCATTTTTTATCTCTGACAGCTGTCAAGTTGTTTTTCCCTTTTTTCCTTTCTTGTTCGACCGCCTTCTCCCATCAATTCTATTACCACCGGCAAGCTGTCGAGATAAGGATATTGTTGTTTTCCTTTTCCCCTGATTTTCAAATTCCTTTTTCCTTTTTGTACTAATTAATTAGTACTGACCTTGATTTTTATTTTCCTGTTTGATAACTTTTATTTCCTTTCTCTTTCTCATTTTTGATTTCTTTTCACTTCCGTTTTTTTTTCTGAGTCTCTATAGATCGTCCCGTTTGTCATGGCGATCTTCCCCCAGGTAATTTTATTTATTTCTTTATGAATTATTATTTAGGTATCCTCAACAAATTTTATTTAATGAAATATTTATTTCTTCAATATTTTTAATAATAATACATACAAACTTTTGTACAAACTTTTTTTACTGCAAATTCCTTGATAATATCATCAAAATTTATCTATTTTGTTACCTCCTGCTCTATTAACAACATAACCACCTTCTAACTTATCTTGTTGCATGGTTGATCTTAGATAATTTTTAATTAACTTTAATTTGGAAAAGCCACGTTGCATTTGGTGTCAAAAACTTGCTCTAGCTACTAATAATTGTTAGAAATATGAAATCGTGGGCCTCAGGAAAAGTCACCAAAGTCCCGACCTCTGAGCCGGCTCTGGCCTCCAATAAAAAATTAACATAATTAGAAAACAAAATTTTTTAAATTTCCTGTTTCCTCTTGAATTTCTACTGCTATTTCAAAACACTACAATATAACTAAAAAAGTGATAATTTATAAAAATGACATTATTATAAATATTTATTTAATTCAATTGCCTTGAAATACGCAATAACCCCCAGGAGGAGCATGAAATCCCCATGGAGAATAACTGATTGAAATTGCTAAAATCACATCAAAAATTGCAATTAATATTCCCATAAATAAGGGGAATCAAATAACCCTCAACCCGTTACAACATTATCTTATCAACATAAATTATCAATGGAATTTCATCAACGAATCCCCCAAATATTAGGAGTATACTTCAAGATTTCAGTATATTTAGGCATAAATATCAATTCAGATAATTCTCCATGGAAATCTGGTAAAATTAATCATCAATTGTTGACAATTCAGCAATTCTTTCCAGGGATTCCCCCATCAGTGTTGACAATATTTGATTTAATTCGAAAATGAGCTCGTCCGTCCATTAGAGATCAAAGATTGTCATAAAATATTTTTACAAATGACAATTTATTCATTTGTTGTAAATAAATCACTTTTCATACAACTGAAATAACAAATATTTTTAAATAATAATGATAATAATAATAATAATAATAATAATAATAATAATAATAATAATAATAATAATAATAATAATAATAATAATAATAATAATAATAATAATAATAATAATAATATTGATAAATAATAATATTTTCATGAAAAACAAAAAAAATTATTTATTTCAATATTTCAAAGAAAACAATTATTTATTCTTTTATTTATGACAGCCAATTAATGCGTATGCATGAATAACTAATTTATATTTTAGCGTAATTATCAAAAAATAATTATTTATATCATTGGTTTATTTAATCGTAAATTATTTTTGATAGTCTTTGATCACTTTAATAAGTAAAAAAATATTGTCTTTCTAACAAAATTAATATTTTTTCTTAAGAAAACAAATGTAATTATAAGATGAAAAGAACATTGATAAAATTAATTTAAGAATAATAAATATGAATAAATATTTTTAAAAATTTATTGAATTTGTTGGAGTAATATATAAAGGTACAAAATAAAATAGAAGCACAGATAAAATCAATAAAAAACATCCAAATAATAAAAGTACAAAAATTAATTAAGAATTTAAAAAATTAAAAATTACAAATTTATTTCAGATAAATCAACATAGACGGGATCTAACAATTAGCTTGTAATTAATTTGTAATTTGGTAAATTGTTTTCAAAGACAGGCTATTAAAAGAATCTGTAAAAAAGTCAATTGCCATTTCGTCGAAGACAACAAGAATTAAACGAAGTATTTGAAAAGAAGCTAGCAGTGAATCAAGCTGAAGTTAATGAAAGAAACAAAATTTTATTAAAGTTTCAAATCAGTTTAACGTTTCAGACCAGATGACCTATTGGACTTTCTGATTTAACGATGAATCAAAGAAATCAAAGAAGATGTTCTAGCAGCTTCTAATAAACATAATGTACATTTCACCTTAATAATGAAAAATAAGATATACAATTTAAAAATCTATTCCACTGACAATTCTGATTATTAAAACAAATTTTCATTTAACACATTGTATGCGGGTACATTTTTTGGTGGAGTTGTGCTGTAGCGGGGTTTTTTTGCGCAAATTTAGTTTTTCAGTAAAATCTCAATAAATAGTACTATAGTATTATACTACCCGTTCTATAGTACGGGACCCGCACTCATGTAACAACGTCAAAAAACGTACTAGTATGTGACCCGCGCTCAAGTGCCAATCGTAAAAAAACGTACTAGTACGTGTCCCTCATACAATGTGTTAATTTAATTTATCACCACATTACTTGATTGTCAAGATCAATATTCCTATTTACTGTATTGACCTCTTCTTTTGACCCATTTGAATGATTTGACAACTCATTGCTTACATCTTCCTGATTGTGGCATATATCATTGGGTTGATTCATTTTTTATTTTCTTTCTTACTAAATTTTTGTTATGCATTTATCCATTTACCTGACCTGTCTGACCTGAAATCTGCAACACCATCAACGCCTACCTTTGTGGCGGATATGACTTTTGTGACAACTCCCGTGTCCCATTTAAACATGCACTTTAAACATCCACTTTAGAGTTTGCAAATAAACCGCCTTTTAGAAATTATTTATTCTAAAATATTTTAAAAAAATTAGAGAATTCAATGAGTAATCGCTAAGGCGAGATCTTAATTTCCGGCTGAAATTAGCTGAAACTGAAAATACTCTTTCAGATTCGGTGGATGTTGGGCGTATCGTTAAAATTGCGTCATACAATTGTTGAAGAATTATAGTTCTCTTGCCGGTTTTCTTATAAATTGAAAATTCATCTCTTAGAGAACTAAATTGTTTTTCTACTCCCTCTTTGGCAGCCTTATTTATTGTAGCATTGATTTCATCTTGCAGAGAAGCAATATCGCCATCAATGCTCACATCATCTAAGCTTTCTCCATAATTTTCATCTGCTGATGTCGCTATATGAGGGTATAATCTACTTAGAAAACTTGAACCAAAATTTAAAATTTCTTTTGTTGGTACTTTTTGTTGAAGAAGGCAGGATAACAAAGAGTTTAACTCAATATTCTCACGTGAACACAATCTTGCTTTGATATTATCTCTAAGTTCATCAATTTTGGAAAAACTTGTTACTTCAATGTCATCTAGCTTCTTCAATAAGAAATTAATTGCACCTTTGGCAGTTATTAAATTCGCATCCTTTCTACCCAACGCAAGAACAGTCAGTAATAATGGTTCCATAATGGCGCACAACTGTTTAAGCACTTCAAAATCGATTCCTCGAATTAAATTACAAGCATTTAATTCTTTTAATACTTCTTCGATGGGTTTACTACATTTTTTAAAATGTCTTTAACATAGGATGAATTGAATTCCATCTATGTTTCACATCAAGTTTTAGATGTAGTTCATGACCAAGTTCGATACAAATTTTTTGTTGCAAAATGTCATTACGAACTGTTGAGTTTTTGAAAAATTTCACAATAGCACGAACTTTATTTAATATCTCGGCTAGATTGATTTCTTCGGAAACTTCGGATTCGGTATCATCATTGTCAAACAAAGAATAACCTTCGTCATCTTTATCAAATTCATCATTATCAATATTATCGCTGTCGACTTCAGCTTCATTATCGAAATTATCGCTATGATTTTTTGATTTTTTGCAATAAAATGTATTAGAAACAGCAAGGTGAAGACCATGATTTAAACATAATTGGACTTCAGCTGGACATTCTCTACCGTATTTAACCATAACACTAGCCCCATCGTTGGTGGTAGCTACAATGTCTCTTTCAAAGGACAGATGGAAAATTTTAAGATGGTCAGCCACGGTCAGGTGAATCTTTGCCGAGTTGCATGATCCAATAATTCTTACAAATCCTAGGTTCAATACTTTACCTGTCTTATCATGTTCATTTATGTTCATATAATGGCGTTGTCGAGAACTTACCCATTCGTCCAAAGTGATACTAAATTTCTCACCTTTTTTTTGGCCTCATCAAAAAAACTTACATGAAGTTTTTTCTTTTTTTCATATTCGGCGTGAATAAGTGCCATTGTTCCACTTTCACTTTTAGGTAATTTATAGTCCTTTTCAGAAATTGCATGTCGAATAAAATTTGACTTTGTAATGGCTCTTATTGAAAAGCCGTCTTTTGTAGCCAACTCGTCAACAATTTCTCCAAGACTTGCTTTTTTCATAAAATCAACTATTGACGTTTTTTGTTGTAATTTTGAGTTCCCATTTCCACTTGTTGAAGCAACGTTTGTTAGGGAATCATCGTGCGATCTTTTACAAGAAATCTTATGAATATTTCGCATGTGATTGATCATTGCAGACGTAGAACCCTTAGAATTGTTCACTTCTGTTCCGCATTTTTTACATTTAGCTTTATTGTTAGTACTGTTTGCTGTTGAAATTTTCGTAAAATAAATTTCTTTTAAATTTTTTATTTCTAACGTTCTTTAACAGCCTTTTGTGTAATATATATATATATATATTTAATTCTGTGTATATATAATATAACACATTCGTAATATTTTAAAATAATTTAGCATGGCAAACTAAGGTTTTTTTAAATTATTTTTTTTAAATTTAAAATTTTTAAAAGTTTTTAACGGCTCTAATTTAAATATAAATACATATATATTATCATATCAGTTTATACATATTTTATATAGGTTATATATTTTATATATGCATCTTCTTTTCCATATTGTAAATTTTAAATTAAACAATCACTTGGAAATGTTGCGTTTTGTTTGTAGTGGACCTTAATTTTTATCGTTAATAATATGGAAAATATTTGGTTTTAATATGGTTTCTAGTTAGATATACATAGGTAGATTTCAACATTTTAAACTTTTTTTCAACATAATTATATTTTGAAAACCGTAAACTGCTGTTTTGCGACGAGGTTTACGGTTTCGGTTTTTGAGGTTGAAAACCGCGGTTTTGGTTTCCGGTTAACCGAACCGTGCAAACCGTAATCCACTTGTATTTCTTCAACATGATAGTTTAAAAAGCGCAATGAATATTAATGCTATTCTTTTGTCAGTGCTGACGAAGCTTCACTATTCTTGAGTGGCGCAACATTGTACTAAAAGACCATTTCTAATGGACTTTTAATACATTCTGTCGCCCATTTTGATAGTTCGGTGATTGCTTTCAAGGATTTCAAAACCTGAAGGTCGATTAGCACATCTAAAAATGAGCTTTATTGCAAATTTATCAAATATCGTTTTTAATTCTGCACATCGAATTCAACGCACTCAGTGTATTTTCGGTCTACCTCTCTCCAAATAGCAAACTGGCTGGGTCCAGAGTCAGCGATACTGAAGTAAGTGCTATTTCTATAATGCGTTTTGTTTATCGTGATTCTTTTCCAATTATCCAGAACTTCCAATAGATGCGTTTTCCACACTGCGAAAGCAGGTCGATTGCTCTACTTTTGTAAGTATTCCTTTGACCACTTTTATGAATTCGGATTTTGGTGTTTCCGGATTTCCACTCTGTTTAATGAAAACCGATTTATTTATACAAAATGATGCTGTTCATGTCTTGTACAGATTTTCTGGCATACATGCGATTTCTTTAGGAACTTTCATCCATTTTTTGTTAATTCTAGTTAATTCTAGAGTTTTATTAATTTCAGACATTACACATATAACCATGATTTCTAACTCGAATTCTAAAAGCATTTTTGCTATTATTGCTAACCATCGTTTTACAAAAACTTCTGCAACATCTTGAACCTTTACTCTGCAGTAGTCATTTAGAACAGCTTCCAACCAGCCAGCAACAAATATAGAATCAGTCATTATTTCCATTTTTTGAGGTCCCATTAAATTCCTAATTCCAAACCTATAAGAATCAACTCTAATTCAGCAAGATTTATATGATTAAAATCATTTTTCTTTCGAAGCCATTCACTACCTTACACAACACTATTATCTATTTCTAATACTACACCTAGGCCTATGCTTCTAGCGTTCATATAATTTATCTTGGTAACACCCCCATACCTTACACAGGATCTGCCTACTCCACCCAAATTTTTATCTCTTGAAGAAACGATACTGCTTGTTCCCCACAGGGTCTTTCCATCTTTATTCTGTAAAAATCCTTTTCACATAACTACATGCCAGCTTAAGCCATGACACAACTGGGAAATGCCCAGCCAGTTTGCCACATATTGAGAAAATGTCACGTTTGCTCATCTCACATCCACTTTCTGGCCACTCCACATTGTTACCTCTAGATCGTATTAATTGACCATGTTTCTGTTGTTGCACTTGCAAACCAAGACCTCTTGCTCAGTTGATTGCTTCTCAAGGTTTGGTTTATAACCCAAAACTTTGAAAATATTCCACTACCCGTTCAAGGTTTATTGATGATGCATCTACCTCGGTATATAATGGTCGCACGCCTTATTGTTTGATTCATTCATTTCTAACACTTTTCCCAAAGTTGCTGACATGATTTTTGGTTCACTACTAAGAACAAATCCTAAAAGCGTTAAATTGTAATTAATATTATTAAACCTAACAGTTTGAAATTTCCACAGTGATTCATCTACGTGCAATTGTAAATAAGTGTTTTTCGGTTGAGAACCGGTTTGACTTTACCTTTGTTCTCCTAAAGAAATGATACCGCTGTCGTCACCCTAGACTTTTGCAACCAACCTTAGTTAATATACTCTTCAATTTCTCTTTTAAATTTGTTTCGTATCGCTTTTTTGATTCTATAATTTTCAAACTATTTTTTTTCAAAACTGGCTGCTCATCCTTTCATTTCCATGCTACCTTCCATTTACCTCCGTTAAATAAAACAGAAAAATCCGAATCCTCCATAACAACATACGGATTCGTGCCAACTGCCACTGTTCCATGGGCTACTCTGGGGCCATTTTGTGTACTATTAAATACAATTTCTGTTCTGGTTACACTCATTCTGTCAATTTCTAGGATTAAATCTATTCCAATAATAACGTCCACCACCTAAACAATTTTATCCATTATCAATGATCTGACCTTATATTCTGAATCGTATTCCAATCACCACTAGTGCCTCGCCCTTACATCGTATTACGTGTCCATCAACAACCTCAATTTTGTGTCTTCCTGAAACATCACTGCATAAATCAGATCTTACCCTGAGTTTACCATCACTTTACACCTCCTTGCAGTGCTTTGTTCTGGAAAAAAAGGTGCCGGAACGTATCTGTACTATCCTTTATATGCAAAAAAATGACGCTGAAATTAGCTAACAAATAAAATAATTATGCAGGACACAAAATATACACCCATTACCGACAACAGGAAACGATTTTAATGACGTAGTATATTAATGGCGTATATTTACCGTGAGCGTGTTTTATATAATCGTAATAATAATACATAGGAGTTATGATTCACTCACTTTGGCGTACGACAACTACTTTTAATTTGATTGTAATTGACTATTTGAAATGTCAGAAATAAAAATATGACAAAAAACCAAAACATATGTCAATTTTTTAAAATCATTCAGCGAAAAAAGGTGCCGGAACGCCGTTCCGGAGCGTTCAATCAGAAAAATAGCACTGCCTCGTTGCATATATCAAATTGTAGTACTGTTCCCAACTAATAAATGAACATTTAACTTAACTTATTTGTACGCCACTACAGGGTTTTCCTAAATGTTTCATCATCTAAATGTTTCATATTGTAATAGGACAAATAGAAAGAACGATAAATACTACTATGAATTGTAATTTTGATGATCTCGAAGTCTATAAGTAATAAATTTTTTATTTTCAGATGTATTGGATGCTGTGATGAGAGGTAAGGTTAAATGAAATATCGTATGAAGTTGTTTAAAAGAAAGGACAATGTTGGGCCTTGATGTAAATACTGCTCGTTTTGAGCGTGTGATGAGTTCTGCTGTTACTCTAAATGGCATGAAATAAAGTTGAAAAGTTTATTTATAATAAATAATTTCTTTTCTACTTTTAGTTTAATTTTACATTTAAAAAAAATATTATTTTATAAAATTTCATTTTAAAAAATTATGTTTTTTATTACGATAACTATAATCTTTTGTGACCCAAATATTGGTCTTATAAAATTTTGATCTCATGACAAAATTATTGAATTTAATGATTAAACATTTTGACAAAGTGATCAAACATTTTGATAAAGATGATGAAACATTTAGGAAAACCATGTAACAAGTTTTGAGATGGATTTTCAATGAACCCCGGACAAGATACAAACACATACAACAACTGTTTCTACCAGTAAAAAAATAAAAATTTTCTTAAGTAATGTTAATGTTTTTTAAAAATTTAAATATTACATAATTAAAACATTTGTTTAAATTCTCAGTTTTGGATTTCGGCTTTTCTCGAGATAAAGTCTGGTCACCCCTGATCTATAGGTTATTAAAACTCAATAAATTCGAAGTAAACCGGGAGTATTTTTTCACGTAATAACAGGCTTTTTCAAATTTCAGTAAATTTACTACAACTAGTAAACACTGGGTAACATTATAGCAGACAAGCTCAAACTGCGGCTCACGAGACGCATGCGGCTCTTTGACATTTTTTTTATGGCTCAATAAATTATTAAGTTGTAACTGAAATTTTTTTAATGTAACTGAAAATTTTCAATTTTGTATTTTATTATACAATTTTAATATAATTTTTAGATTTTCGTGCACATGTTTTTGAAATAATTTTTAAATGCGTGAATTTTTTGAATTTTTGAGTATTGAATTTTTTTTTATTTAATAAATTTATTGAAAGATAAGAATTTAAAACAAATGCTTTAGTTATTAATTATGATAATAAAATTTAAATTTAAGTTTGCATTGATAATTTTGCGGCTCTACAACATTTTATGATTTTCGAACATGGCTCTCCAACCTAAACCTTTGAGCACCCCTGCATTATAGTATTGTAGGTCTGACTGGACGTATCTTTGGGTCTTACAATATGAATAAATTAGTAAATAAATATTTAGTTTTTATAAAATCAAACAATTGATCTTACATTTAGAATATTTTAGCCTAGTTGCAACCCGTGAATATATATAGATCGATAAAAAAAATAAATAATAAATAAATAAAATAATTGTATTGATTGATGACAAACAAACGTACTTTTTGCGCTATTTATTTACTAATCCAAAAAAAAAATAATAATACAAAATATCATTTAAAACAACTCCATACAAATTTGCTTTTAGAATCCAATTTTAGTTTCTTGAAAATACAATGCAGTAAAACAAATTAATTAAATTTGATGAAAAACAGTAAATATATAAAAATATAAATTTCGATTTGATATGAGAACCGTAACATCATTCCGAACGGTTCCGGTTGAAATGAGGCCTCAGTAAACAAACAAAATGGACGTCATTAAATTACCAAAGAAAGAGATTAAAAATTACAATGACTTCCATTTCCCAATATAAAAGTTGAAAAAAAAACATTAAAAAAGCCAAATATCAAAATGTGTCAGAACCTACTCAATCATTGACATTTATTAAATAATCGGGAGTGTGAAATTTCTCGACAGAAATCCAAGATAATTAGACATACTAATCGGCTACTGATAGGCACGGGTCACCAAGCAAGATTTATAATTGAATTCCATTTCTTTTATCCACAGTTATTTATCAATAAAATGAGATCTAGAATCAATTTCTGAATAGGATTTGACAAAAATTGATAAATTCTCCCAATCGCACAATAAAAATTCCAATATAAATATCAGATCAATTGCATCGCAATCGCTCATACTATGGATGATCGGGAAAAATTAATGGCAGAATCGACACCATGTACGCCGTCGAACAAACAAGTGAAGAAGTTCCGCAAAAAGAAAACAATGTCGAAAATGGTTAGCCGTTTATTTATTTTTCATTTTCTTTTGATTATTCTCATTTTTGTTTTAATATTTGACCGTAAATTTTGACATGAAATGATTTAAGTTCTAAACAATTTAAAAAAATTTTATTTAATTATTTTACTTCTTATTTTTACATAATTACATTTAATAATATTTTCCAGTATATTAGTTTGATAAACAAAACTAATAATAAAAAATATCATAATTATTATAACAATAATAATAATTCAAACGAATAGACAAGCATTTTCTGTAGTGTTTATTAATTGAAAATATTTGACCTAGAATAAGTCCTGTTCATTCAAATATGATATTATGCAGTTCTTTATGTTGGAATCTTTCTTTTCCTTGTACTTCCATTGTTGTTTACCAGTGGCGTAGCCAAGAGTGGGTTTAAGGGGTTTCGTGCACAAATATTTGTCGACTCAAGTGCCTAAAAGATCATCCCCTAAATAAGAAAAAAACAAAAGACACTTTTTTTCTTTATTTTATTTACTGTAAATGTAATACTGTAACATCTGTCTATTCTCGGCAGTCTGTACTCTCAGTACATTGTGATTATTTATTTAGTTCAATTTTATTTTGGTTATTAACCATAATATTAATAAATATTTCCCAACTCCAACCTCTCCACCTTCATAAATTCCTGACTACGCCACTGTTGTTGACTTAAATTAAACAAATTAAAATATTTTAAAATAATTTTATTCAATATATTTTGGTTTTTTTTATTTTTACAAACTTCAAATTATTTATAAAATACATAACTTATGTTTTTATGGAAAATTTTGCTTTTGACAATTTATATAATAATAATAATAATAATAATTATTATTATTATTTTATTCAATTTTATTTTTTTAAATTTTCAGACAATAATTTCATGAAATATAATAATAAGAAACAAAAGTGCGAAAAGTGATAGTAGAATATTGTTTTCATTATGCGCAGTGTCAACATTCTTCTATATTCTCTTTTATATAACAATGAAAACGAACACAAACAATTCATTTTTCCAAAAGTAAACACAAAATAAGACAACTAATAAAATTTTTAAAAAATATTTAAATTTTGTACAATTATAAGCAAGTTTAAATTAAATGATTACAATACAAATGTTTATTTATTTAAAATATTTAATTACCGGATTCTTATTTCTATTTGGTCTTTTTAAGAGGTTAAGCGCCATGGATCATGGTGGTAATCTTTACCACCCGCGTATTCATGATTCGGTGGACTGATTGCTTTGTGGTAGCCGCTTTTTCAATATATTTTTCTCTGTGAGATGCTCTTTCTGGTCCTGTAAATGACCACAATGGTTCCGCATACCGATATCAACCTCCAGGACCTCGGCGGTCACATTTTTCCTTTGTACCATTTTATACTAGATATCAGTATATTGTACTTCAATCGAAAAGTTTTCGATTTGTTTATACAGAACAAAATGTACTTTGGTCATTTTTGTAAAATTTTCCTTTGGCACTTAACCGGTTAAGATATGTTTTTCATTTTATCAGAAAATACACCGACGCGCAAAAGTGATGTCCTAATTTCTTAATTTCTGAGAGCGCTTGTGATTATATTTTAAATTAATTTTATGATCACTAAAACATAAACCTAAGTTTCCATTTTTTTTGACTGTTTAAGTAAATAAATAAAAATAGTGCAAAATGATAATTATAATTAATTAAATTAATATTAATTCAATTATATTTCCTTAAATAAAACATTACTTTTGTAACCTTTCATTAGTATTTAACGTTTACTATTATTTTTGGTAGTCGTCTCAATCCATGGAGTTACAAAATATTTTATTATATATCCTTTCAATAGTTATATAATCTACCTTTACTAAGTATTGCTCTTATCTATTTTATTATCTTATCATGACTTTTATTTGTAAACATAGTTTGATCACTTGCAAAATACAATTACTTGTGGATCTTCCAATAAAATTCCAGAGCTCACTAAAAATGTTTCAAATAAGAACATAACATGAACTTATACAAATTTATCATTTTTGTTAGTTAAACTCATCTAATTTTAATATATTTTGAATCACTCATGTATTTTCAATTTCAAATTACAAGTATTTATCTTACTTTTTTAAACAATTCACAATTTATTTGTAATTTTAATCTACAAAGTTTTATTTTCACTGATTTCTTTATTTTTCCTTTTCGATCTTTCAGGGTTTTAATAAAAATTATGTTAAAATTATAAAATTCAAAATTTATATATAATTTAATTTTTACAAATTTGAGAATTCCAATCACAAATAGAATTATTCACAACTTAACACTCTTAATTGTTTAATTTTATATATTCTCATCATGATTAAATCCGCTAAAAATAAATATTTTTAATTAATAAAATAATAAAAATTATTCTAAATAAAAATCAAAAGTAAATTTTTTTAACTGAATTATAAAAAATTAATTTTTATTAAATCTGAAGTTCTATAATTAATCTCACATTATAATAGCAATATTTTTCAAATGATGTCTTTAGCGACGAAAAATAAACCAAGAAATCCCTTTTTCCTAAAACATAATTACAAATCCCTAATTAGTTAATTACTCTAATAAACTCTATTAAAATATTTATTTCTAAGTAAAAATAAAAATAGCAAATTAAAAGAAAAAAACAAAAAAACGAAAAAAATTTTGTTTATTAAATATTAAAAAAAAATTTAGAAAGTTTATCTGAAAATTTAAAATTTTAAAAATTTGACTGCCACCTTCAGTGACCAGATCTAGAACCGATAGAATATTTTTGATTCATGATTTGATAAAATGCGTTATTTAAGCAGTTTGGAAAGGAGTCCAGGGAACCGCTTGTTGGCAGTGATCCGGAGAATCCGCAAAACTTACCCGGGAATTTAGAAGTAAATATTCAATATTTCATATAGAAGTTTCGATAAATTCTTTAGGAAAATTGACGAACTATATTGTAAAGGTGATATAAAAAACAAATACAAAAATCATAAATCGTTTTTGGATGAGAAAACCACAAGTGTTTCATTTTTTTATGAAAATATTTAGAGGGTAAACATATTTTTAAGAAGAAAAAGATCCAAGAAAACATTTACAAAGAAATGCTCAACTAGTATATCGCCGAAGATTTTACAAAACGGCCAGTTGAATAATTTTATTTTTTAATATTAAACGATATGAAAAAACAACACGTACTTTAGTAATTTATCTTTTATTAATAAAATAATATTTAAAAAATACAAAGCTATCAAAAGTGACATCAAACACCATTTTGACATCAAAATCACAAGAATCTTTGAAAGAGACTAGGCCAAAGATGCAAAGAGATATTTTTGTTGGGTGGATTATAACATTTATATATATATTCTGATATTTATACTATTCAATTCATTCACGGTAATACTGTCGTTTCGTTTTTGGTATTTTGTATTTGCAACCTTTTACCAAACCTCCTATGACTTCAGAGAATGTTCTTTAAAACTAATCCATTCTTTGCTGCAGATTTGCTAATATTTCATTTAATGATTCGCAACTAACATAATTCAACAAGGGTCCAGTATAATTCATTTCATTGTATTGCTGCGATGTTTTAATTTCATTTAGTGTTCGAGTATTTAGTTCAAAATAATGGATTTATTATTATTATTATTATTATTATTATTATTATTATTATTATTATTATTATTATTATTATTATTATTATTATTATTATTATTATTATTATTATTATTATTATTATTATTATTATTATTATTATTATTATTATTATTATTATTATTATTATTATTATTATTATTATTATTATTATTATTATTATTATTATTATTATTATTATTATTATTATTATTATTATTATTATTATTATTATTATTATTATTATTATTATTATTACTTGTCGACCTTCTCTTTAATGTTACACCTGGACCCACCATTTCTACCTCAAACTGATTTTAAAGCAGCCTAACACTTAAATATTGACACTTATTCCACTATTTTGACCTTATTAAGCTGACCGTTTTGATACTTAAGTCGAAATGGCAATATTAATAATTACTAAAATTACTTAATTAATTAAATAAATTAATAAAATAAAATTAATAAATGAATATAAAAGTAATATTATTAATAATTAAATGTAATAAATAAAAAAATAAAATAAAATTACTTAATTAATTAAATGAAATAAAAATGTAAATAGTTAATTAATAAAATGTAATAAATTAAATAAAGTAATTAGTTATTCAAATTAAAATAATTAAAAATTAATTTTAATAAAAAAGAATTTAAATAAATAAATTATAAAACTAAAAATTTATTATACATAATTTAAAATTTGTTGATTACTATTATTTATTAACTAGTAAGAATGAGGGTGCCAAAGAGTGACTTAGCGGGTACATTATTATATACTTGGAGAAATGGTTTGTCTAATCACCTCAAAACTTAATAAACTCATATTTTTTAAATTTCTTTCCTGGTTTGCAAAGTAAGAGATTTACTTATTTAAAATTTAATTTAAAATTATTCAAGTTGATGATTGAAAAGTGAAACTTTGAAACCAACAGGGAGATTACCGCTTTCCATTATGAACGGCGACAGAAAAAGAAATAGTGATCCTCTGAATCTCTAAATCTCAGGGTTTCAGTAAAAATTTTCATTATTACAAATGTACTTTCAATATGACCTTGACTTTATGGTATGAAAATGTAACTGTTCCATAATTGGTTTTAATAAATATTTATAAATTTTCTTTTTTCGAGGAAATTTTCAATTCATTCCTAATAAAAAAATAAAATCACCAGCAGATTTTTTATTGAATTATCTTTGTGTTTTTTGTTGTCATTCAAACGTTCCAAATTAGCCGCATTATTATTTGATTATCGCGAGTGACAGCTTAGTTTTACCCCATAAATCTCCCACCGTAGCGTCACCCCATTGTTTACAAGCCGACACTGAATAAAAAGGTTAAATTTATTTCTATCATTCAACGATATGAAAAGAAGTATTCGGAGGAATTCAAAGGGATTTGTTGAACATTTCCTGATAAAATATTTTTTTCTCAATAGGTGAGATGACCTTGATTTGTTATGAAATTAAAAATAAAAACTTTTTTTAAAAGCACTTTTTTTTAATTAATCTCAACTTTTATGGGTCAAATTAAATATTAAGTAGTAGGATTCTTATCCGTGAGAACATCCATTTTCAAATCACTAAATAATTCCATAAAATTTATTTAATAAATGATATACTCAAAAAACGTGTCTCTTCTTATTTTTGTTATTTAAACAAATTTCAGTTTTTCTTAAAATATTTTTTGATAAAAGTTTTTTTAAAAATGATAAATTTCTTCTTTTTGAAATATTTTTAAATAAAAATATATTTAAATTTTTACAAAATTTCTAATTAATCTTTAAGAATCTTTCTACTTTCTCATATTAAGTAAACAAAGTTTGGTATTTATTGTATTCATAATAATTACTAATTAATATTAATTACAATAAATTAAGTGTATTCACAGAGGCATCACTAGGGTTGGTGTCACTCAGTGTGGTAACTCATGCTGTCACCCTCTTACGACACCCCATAGACCTTCACCGAGTCTACTAGTGCCAAATAGCGGAAACATACAGAATCCTTAGTAAAGTTTATAAATATAGGTCCTATATTTAAAAAGGCAATAGAAGAAAACATTAATTCAAGGTCGGTTGGTAAAAGATTGTAAGAAGTTAAGAACTAAGAACTACATAAAAAATATGTTACTTTTTTATTTGTTATTTTAACATTAAATTTTATGTCATATTAAATCTTGACTAAATCAGAACTTTTCTTTCCTGGCCCTTATAGCTGCAAACTTGTTAATTACCTCATCGAAATCAACTCCTTTTCCCAAATCACTTTCAATTGATGATATAGCAAGATGAGAAAGCCTTGATTGTTCCATGGTAGATCGCAAATAGTTCTTTATAAACTTTAGCTTAAAAAACCCTCACATAAAGCCACAGACACACAGATCGTAAGAAATAATTGTAGGCTCACTGAGAGATATAAAATAAATTCTAGGAAGTCCAATTCAGCTTTGAAATTCAAAATGTCAAGCACTGACTAGTCTTTGACTTCTTCGAGATCAATCTCTGCTGCATTCAGGTGCCTTCTCAGCCTTGGTATTTCTAATAAAAGCTCTTCCTCTGATGACTCATCATAGAAAGTGGTAAATTTTGTAATGGACACCAGCAACTATTCTTCAGTGGCAGATATCAAACGCTTGACTTGAACAGCCTCAAACATGGCTGCTAATTCCTTGAAGGATCACCTGGAGTTTCTGTTTTGTGTTTATAACTAACAGAACATACATTTTTATATTTTCGATAATATAATGCATTTCTATCGCTGGGCACTGGGCCGGCTGGGCTGAAACAATGCATAACAATAATTTCATGGAGTGAAATAGAATCATAGACAGTGATATTTTGCATTTTGGTGTCACCCTTTGTGATTGTGTCACCCGGTGTGGTCCGCAACCCTCACACCCCTTATTGAGACCGCTGTGTATTCGTTTATTAATTCATCGAACATTCGCTTATACAGTGCATTTCATATTTCTAGCCCCCTTTTATTTTTTTCAGTTCTACC
>CAUHTR010007910.1:20231-56501 GCA_959609185.1 Schmidtea polychroa
TCTCGTGAGATGAGATAAACAAATTCAGAAATTTGTACCACAACAAATCCACGCTGGGATGATTTTCATTGGTCGCAAGGTGGAATAGGATATCAATATCAGATTTTGGGAATATTTGCTTGATGCAATCTGGATTTTCTGAGAACTTTGTCAACATAGCTTTGCGAATCTGATGAAAAATATTATAATAAATAATTAAAAATTTAAAATAAAAAAATAAATAATAAAAAAATTAAAAATTATAATTAATAGCATTAATAATATTAATAATTAAAAATAAATAGTTAAATTATTAAAATAATAAAAATTATTTTACAATTAATAATACAGCATTAATAAATATTTAATAACAATAAAAAATAATAAAAAAATATCTAAAGATAAATAATAAATAATAATTTATAATAATGATAATTAAAATAAATATTTATATAATTTCAATAAAATATTATATTATAATTAATAATAAATAGTGATAAAAATTATTATAATAAATAATTGAAAAAAATAATAACAAAATTATTTTAATTGAAAATAAAAAAAAATTAAAATGATAATAATAATAATAATAAAAATAATAATAAAAAAAAATAATAATAATAAATAAAAAATGACAATAATATATTAATAAAAATAAATAAGAAGATAAATGATAAATAATAAATAAACAATAATTAAAATAAATATTAAAATGATTTATATAATAAAAATTATTTTAGAATTAATAATAATAATAATATTTAATAACAATAAAAAATAATAATAAAATATATAATAAGATAAATAATAATGAAAAATAATAATAATTAAAATAAATATTGTAATAATTTAAATAAAATATTATATTGTAATTAATAATAAATAATGATAGAAATTATTATAATTAATAATTGAAAAAATAATAACAAAATTATTTTAATAATTGAAATAAAAATAAAAAATGACAATAATATATAATTAAAATAAATAATTAAATGATTTAAATAATAAAAATTATATTATAATTAATAGCATTAATAATAATAAATATTAAAAAAAATAATAAAAATTTTAAAATAATAAAAAATAGATAATAAAGATTAATAATAAGTGAAAATGGAAAAAATAACACCCAATTTTTAAAAAAAAAATGACATCCAAAAGTTTTTAATTGCCAAAATGACATCCATTTTTCAAATAATGGAAAAAATAACACCGATAATTTTTTCAATAACATGAAAAATAGCAATTTTTAATTATAAATGTAAAGAAAACATTAAGATGAAAATTTAATATATAGAAATAATTTATAATTTATAATTTAATTATAGAAATAAATAATAATAAAATAATTAGTCAAAAGTTAAATAATAATAAAAAACAATGATAATTAAAATAAATATTTAAATAATTTAAATAAAAAATTATATTATAATTAATAGCATTAATAATAATAATAATAATAATAATAATAATAATAATAAAAATAATAAAAATAATAATAATAATAAAAATAATAAAAATAATAAAAATAATAATAATAATAAAAATAATAAAAATAATAATAATAATAATAATAATAATAATAATAATAATAATAATAATAATAATAATAATAATAATAATAATAATAATAATAATAATAATAATAATAATAATAATAATAATAATAATAATAACTTTATATTCTGCTGCCTGCAGAGCTGAAATTGATATCCCTTTCATATTTTCCATGTTCTCATGTGCTCCACCCCCCTTCAAAACAATGAATAAAAGTTTCACTTGCCACAATGAAAATATTTCTGATATCTCAAAATTTAAATTAATTTTGTCCAAAAATTTCAAAGATTTCCCCTGAATGAATTCAAACATGTCGATAAATTCGTATGGACACCGAGAATCGATTCGGAGTGACAGAATTATCGGATTCAACCGATACCAGATTTCAGCAATGATTCCTTTCAATAATGCCCATTGGCTATCGGAAATGAAAAGATTATCCAATAAATCTTCAATAATGCACCGAATCTGAACATTAAATACGAAGAATTGAAAGATTAATCAATAATCGATAAAACAAACCGCTTTGACCGATCCATGAATGAGATTGTGATTTCTGGGACAATCGATAATCTGTTGGGTCAACAGCCGAATAGTGTCGATCGATGAAGATTCACCCAATGACAAAGCAGCAATCGCTTTTGCCGCAGACACCCTGATAATCCAGACAGTTGAACATAAATACCTAATGAAACGGTTACTATGTATTACTATGTATTCATGTGCCGTTGATACCTTTGTATTTTGTTCTTTATATCTGTCAGATCGTATGGAGAACTATTAAAATGATCTAAATCTGGAATTAATCGACCCAATATGACCAAGATCGGATAGATTCTTGTGGAAGAATTTAGACTGAGTAAAATCAATAGATGTCAGGGTTGGATATAAAATAATATTACTTTAAGGGAGATTTATCACATTCGTTAATGATGGTAACGATAAATTCATACATATTCTGGTAGCGGTTAAAGAACACCTTGCTATTCAGCCTGACCAATTAACATTAACACATACCTTCAATAAAACAACGTTAAGTTACCTATTGAACTTATTGTGAAACTTAATGGTTTTACTCGGCCCGAAGATTCGTTCAATCAAGGCACAGTACAGCAAGGTTGCAGAGTTTCGTAACTAAAACCGAAGAAATGGATTTTTAGAAAAAATAAATCGTGCCAATTCCAGAATAAAAACACTGATTAATATATGTAAATAACCGGGGAGTGCTTTTATGTTCTTTGTTGGAAAAGATTTTAACCATAACTTTTCGTTGATTTAAACACAAATGCAATTCAGATGCAATTTACAACTGATGAATTTTATATATTACAAAAAAAATGTGACTAACACATTTATAACAATTTGTATTAAATTTAGTTCCACACGAATCTTTTACAATTTTCCATTTCTATATTCATCTAAATACATAAATCTCTATGTATGTATGTGAATTAGTGATTAAGAAATAACACTTAATTAAAATTACCAAATGCCAAATTTTATTATAACTTTTAAATTTTATCGACAACATAATTCTTTTTTAACTGTTATATTAAATATGGAAAATTATCTTTTTGAACATACAAATCTATGGAGAATTATGTATTTGGATTTATAACATGATTCCGTCAGTTTTGAGAAGTTATAGGTAGTAAATCAATATTATCGATTCATATATATTTATTAATTATTAAAGAGAGCTTGAATCAGTAATATATCGATGTTTTTTGATACTCGCGAATTTTCGGCACTGCCTTTTTCAGGTGAAATTTATTATAATATTTTATTATGAATTTTATTATTATTATTATTATTATTATTATTATTATTATTATTATTATTATTATTATTATTATTATTATTATTATTATTATTATTATTATTATTATTATTATTATAATCATTATCATTATTCTTATTAATATCAATGGTGGCAGAATCTTAAATTAAACGTAGAACTTAAATATTAACTTTAATAGAATCGAAAATATCACTATAATAAAATTTATGATTTTTCTAATGTAATCTGCTATAACACCCCTCTTTCAAAATTCAGTTGAAAAGAATTCGCTTGAAAAAGGCAGTGCCGAAAATTCGTGAGTATCAAAAAACATCGATATTACCGATTTATAGTCAAATTTTTTTAATAAATATAATGTCAATTGAAAATAAATCAGAGATGAAAATTGAAAATAGTTTTTATAATCAATGTATTATTATTAAAATATAAATTGTATTGATTCAAATATCATAATTATTATTATATGTATTATTGATTCAATTATTATAATTATTAATATAAGTATTATTGAATTAATTTTTATAATTAATAATATATCAGCATTATTGATTCAATTATTATTATTATTATTATTATTATTATTATTATTATTATTATTATTATTATTATTATTATTATTATTATTATTATTATTATTATTATTATTATTATTATTATTATTATTATTATTATTATTATTATTATTATTATTATTATTATTATTATTATTATTATTATTATTATTATTATCATCATTATTAATATCAATGGTGGCAGATATTAGCAGATATTAGCAAATATCTACATTTACTTTAATAGAATCGAAAATATCACTATAATAAAATTTATGATTTTTCTAATGTAATCTGCTATGACACCACTCTTACAAAAATCAATTCATAAATGTGTCATAGGCGCAAAGATGAAATCAGTGACTTTAAGAAATTAACCCTACCCCCTCCTTCCCCCTAACGTTGAGAAACCATTCTTAAAAATAAAGGTAAGGAAATTAAAAATGCACTTACAGGCCACATATTTGAGGAGAAAAATTGTACAGAATATTTTACAGCAGAAAATGTATGATTGATCAATTGAGTAAGTAAACTAGATTCCTTAAACAACAGCCGAGAGATATTAAATATGTGAATCTGGAATGAGAATTAAATACCGAAAAGTCAGCAAAACTTTAATAACTATTCGTTTTTGATCGGCAGAATTCTGAGGATCAGCTTTGACTAAAATCGAGTTCAGTTGTTCCATTGCATAATTTAATGATGATCTCTGCTTATTTACCAATGGTTCAGATGTGATCAACACAAGAAAGAGATGAGGCAACCCAGCCGATCTCCGAGTCGAACATAAATCTTCATTTATGTGAACGATATCTATTGATTTTCTGATAAAATTCATAGGAATATCAACAATTTCCTCTTTCGATGATCTCCACAATGATTGACACAATTTTTCAAATCCTTCACATAAAGATTCGAAAGCTCCTTTATGAGTAACAGAAGTTATTTGATCGAAAAGAAGTCAGCAATTTGTTGCACCTGAAATTCGATGAATAATTTTGTGATAAAAATCTTGAATAAAGTTTTGTTAAGGATTCAAGAAATGGAAGAAAGAAGCTCACATATAATTCCCTAACACTGTTATGGTAATTTTAGGATTTGAACCAAATTATCCAAGACATTGATCTATTTAAAGGGAAGATGGGAAGGAATGCTAGATGATGTTCCAAATATTCTGCCAAGATGATAAGACTAAGCTTCAAAACTCCTCGAAGAGTGATCCTAACTCAATTGATAGAATAAGAAAGTAGAAAAATGAATAAATGTTTTTTAGTTTAAAGTCAAGGATTAAAGAAAAAATATGGGAGAAATTTATAAAGAAAGAATAGAAGAGGTGATAATAAGGTCCTGAGAATTGAAATTCAAACAAACACTCTAATTACCTGATTCAAATTATCGGAAGACTTATAAACTAACTCAGCTGCAATGTTGCCGAGAATAAGAGAAATTTCTTTACAACTTCTCCAGCAACAAATTGTGAGATATTCAGGATGACATTCGACAAAATGAGAATCTAATAAATTACGAACTTCATCTGGCAGACATCCTTCAGGTGCTGCTGATGAATTGAAAGGGAATATCACATCATTTATCGCATAGCAAAGTGAAATGATTCTTGTTACAGATAATTTGGAACTGATACTATTTTGTTAAATTAAGTTTTAATCCGAAGGAACGAAACTAACTTTTCGAAATTCTCATTAAGTAGATATCTCAAGCAGTATAAGGACGAATAGAACGGTGAATTCATAGCGATGTGAAATAGATCAATGTTTGATTTTATATTTCCCAAACTGCACTCCAAACGAACAATTAATTCCTCAGCGATTTCATGTGGTAGCAATTTATATTCAGCGATACCCAAAAGGGATTTCATTATCGTAAAAGCCACTGCACAATCGTGTGGATTACTGGTGTTACTCTTTTCAAGTGAAATTTGTTTTAGAGTTACGTAATGATCAACAAACGATTTCGTGTTGACCAAGATAGTGAAGCATTTAGAGGCGTTCATTCGGTTTTCTTCGAATGTGTCGGCAAAAAAATAAACGAGTGTCTTCAAGAAAATGACATATTCGGTGTCATCCATGTCCAGCAGGTCTGAATGTGTTATTAACTGGATGATTAAAATCGATAGAAGACGTTTTAAATCATATTGGTCAAAGTATTATTAATAATAATAATTATTATTATCAGTATAATTAATTTATCCTTATTTGACCGGTATATTTAAGGTTATATTATATATAGCTAATTTTATAAATATTTCATATTTCCATTTGATTGTTTCATTGCATTTAATTTCCTGTTTCTAAAATTAGTAAGCTCCTTAAATTTTAATTTAAAAATTAGTCTAATAACTCTTAATTATAATAGATTACATTTATATTTCAATATTAATTGGAAATTGATTTTTCTATCGAATGATGTATAATTTATTCAATTTAATCAGAAATTTATTTTATAACTTTATTACTATGTTAAATATTATTAATTTAATTTATTTATTTGAATTTTTTATTAATAGTCATAGTTATTCAATTCCTGAGTTCCATTGTTGATAAAAATAGAAGACTTGAAAATTATTAAAATACTGAAACTGAAAGAAATAATAAATTTAAAATTTAAAACACTTGAATATTTAATTTTGAACTGGATTTCCATAAAGTTTTACAGGGGTCAGATTTCCAAATGAATATAAGTAAACAGCAAATTTTTAAATATTATTATGCTGAGGCTTTTGATTAAAAATTATATTTTTTACTATGAATCAACGCCAAAAAAATAATAAGGGAAAAATTTTAATAAATTAATTTTTTTTAATTTAAAAATTTTATAAAATCTATAATTAAAAAACAATATTAACATGTAACAATTAATAATATTTAAAAAAAGATTTATAATTAAAAATTAATATTATTTATTTATTAATAAAAATTAATATTTACATTATTAGAAAATAATCGGAAAAATTTTTTTAATTAATTAAAAAAAAATTTTCAATAAGAATCAATTTTAAATTAAAAAATATTAATTTGCTAATTAATTTAAAATTTTATAACATCCATAATTAAAAAAGCAATATCAACCTGTAACAATTAATAATATTTAAAAAAAATTTATAATTAAAAATTAATATTTACATTATTAGAAAATAATCGGGAAAATTTTGTTAATTAATTAAAAAAAATTTTATTTAAAAATAAATTTTAAAATTAAAAAATATTAATTTTTTAATTAATTTAAAATTTTATAAAATCTAAATATAAAACATAATTATTTCAGAGATAAAAAAAATTATAAAATAACTACCTAAAATTATCCGACTTTCAAACGAGCTAAAAATCAAATTAAGAAACGCAAGAAAAGAACTTCGCTTATAGAACGAGGCAATTGGATAAAGATTACGAGAAAGATATTTCAGCAAAGTCGTGAGAAATTCTGTGGAAACCGCTTGAGAAATGTCGATATTCTTTTGTATAATCCCGTTAACAATCTGTCGGAAGCAGCTGATAAAGTGTTGCCGGAGTTTATTGGAAGCAATCGGAAGATTACTCTTCAGAAATCTCAAAATCTGATTCCATAGCTGACAATTCTGTTTGTTTTGCCGGGATATTTCTTTGCATAGAACGGCAAACATTTGCATTCGTACAGATTCATCACAATCCACCGAAGCCTCATCGACAAATTTATCATTCAGCACCGAATCCAAGATCCTTTCCCGAGTCACCGAATCGATTTTCTTGTAATTATTCAAATAAAGCAAATGATGCGTAGAGAAAAGAATTAGTCTTTTCACGCTCGATTGATCTCCACTACATTTCAATGCATAAAATACGATTTCCGTTAATTTCCCACAATTTTCCCGGGTCAATTTCGGTACGAGATATTCGCAAATCGTTTTACGAATCGACTCGATATTGGGAAAGGCGGTTTCGGGGTTTTGTTGGTGGAAAATTTCCACGAGAAATTCAATTTCCACAGATAAATTGCTGGCTGTCAGCAGAGAAATGTAAGTGTCGCAAGCGTACGTTGAGAGGGAATATTCCTGTGCGGTTTGCAGGAGGATAAATTCAATTTTCGGCTCGATTTTTCTAATAACCTCACTGGAAAAGACGCGAATGAAAATGTTGATAAATGAGAATTTCCCCGAAGCATTCCACGATTGTTGGAAGATTTTTATTAGACGTTCGCTTAATATCGGGCACAAAACCGAACGACTGCATTTCTCACATTTATATAAATGGATTGTTAAGCCTGATGTCAAAATTGATGTTGTATTGTTTCGTATTAAAGTTTGTTTTACGAATTGCTGATCGAGAGCGTGGTTGATTAAAAATTCCGATATTTCCATAATTTTTTCATTTTCTTTATTAATTGAAATAATATCGCATAACTTTCGAAAAATCATTGATTTTAAAATATACTCGTCATAATCTCGAGGAGATTTTCGATGAATAGATTCAATTAAGTTTATTAAGTAATTATCTTCTATTAAATTCAAATATGAGAATGAACTCAACATCGCTAAATACAATGAAAATGCAATTTTATATTTGGTTTTATCATTATAATTTATTAAAAATAAATTCAACAAATAGTGATTTAAATTGTCAAATATTGTATTTGATATATCATTTACTATTTGCAAAAAGTCATCATTAAACTCTAATTTTAATGTTATTACAACAATTAAAGATAAAGTAAGTAAACAATCAATCGGCAATAAATCTAAGTAATCATTTATTAGCTGATATGTTATTATAGAAATAGAATTAGTTATATGACTTTTATAATCATTAGATATGTCTAATTGATGATCAAATATAAAACCCAACAACTTGTATAAAACTTGAAGTACCAAAATCAAATCTTTAAAATAACTTTTAGAATCATTTGACTTCGTAATTTGTTGAAATAACAACTTTAATTCAACAAATAATTTATCAACAACTAAATAAAAATATAATTAAATATAGATTTAACTAATATTTACTGGTTTTTATTTCGTAAAAATTCACTTTATTTAGATATGAATTTTTTACCACTATTAATTTATGTATAGAAAAAATTGACCAATTTTGAATTTCTGATTCTGATAACATTATAAAAATATTTTACAAATTTCAATGAAAACTGAATATTAAAACAAAATGAACTTGTTTGACTACAAATGGGAATTACAATCAAATAATTAATTTTAATTAATTTGAAAAAATAAATATTTTAAAATACTAAATATATTTCAATATCAGATTGTAAAATAGTCTTAAAGATCGAATATTATGAAAATAAAATTAAACATCAAAATAGTAAAAATTATCATATTTCGAATTTGTTTTGACGCATAAATAACGCACACAACAAATAAGTACATATATTGAAACGACAAAGCTGAATGTTAATATTTATTCCCAAATTTGAAATTTGTATTAATTATCGAAGACGTTAGAGACTCTAAAAAATTTATGTTTAATATTTTGTTATTCATATAAGTTTATCAAATTATTTTACTAGCTAATAAATTATTTAGAAATTACATTCATATTTTATTTTGCAATTTCATTCATCTAGGTTCAGACGTTGAATTTCCTTTTCACCAAAATTTACACTTCACAAGATAGTAAATGGATTCTATGATGAGCTTTATGTATCGAATTATACAAATACTTGTGTGTGGAGATCTAGTTAGTACTTGGTGGAATAGATGACACGCACCCCATACATCTCATTTGGAAACCTTGCTCGTTTCTCACTTCATTCTTATGAGTAAGCATCGTCGAGAGACTTCATGCAATCAAAATTACAATTTTTTCACATTTATGTTGATTTTAACATAATATCTACTATACCGCAGAGAGATTTGACAAATTAATACATTTCTAAATAATAATGGAAGTCAACAACTCTATCACAGAAAATACGAAAACTTTAACCATATAAAGGCCGTGAGTTATGGGGATATTAGACGAGTAACGTTTTCACAAATAAATCCAAGGACATCAAAATACCAAAAACTTCAAATTTATTGATGTATACATAGAAAGCCAACAATAAAAATAATTTATCAATATAAAAACCATAGAAATTAGTCGGTTATAATTTCTTTCTAACTGAAGTAGAGTTTAACACAAAGACAAACTATCCTAGAACGCTTCGAAAGGCATTATCAATTCCCATTGGCTTGGATAGATCATGTAGTAAATCTCATGTGGTACGACGTTCAAAATTACATATGATTTAAACCATTTCATACCGACGGCACTTACCGAATTTATCCGATCCACACTCGACCAAGGATATTATTGTCGCATTTAAAAATTTTTATTCAATGTGAACTATTTTCCGTCATTTAATGAAATGTGTAGCTAATGAGAGACATTAATATTACACAAAGAGAGACCAAGTTGCGTTAAAGTAGGACATAAAACTTCAATCAGTAATGTGTCAAGTGGGTAGTATAAATCCGAGACATGCCAGAGTATTAGCAGTTCTGAAATGGAGTTCATATTTTACTGGTAACTACCCACTTGACACATTACCAAAGTTTCTTAGCGACGACTGTCAGGTGGTGAGAGATAATTTTGATGTTGCTATAGAAACTTAAGTAAAATTTTCCGTTTATCAATTCAGCAATAGGAAAATTAATTATTGATCTATTCTCAAAATAAAAATAAATGAAATTATAAAGTGCTAGTCAATTGACATTTGTTTGACGGTAACTAATGTTTGAATTGCAAACACCAATAAAGAACATATTCTTAACCCCAGGGCCGTAACAAGGCATTATTGCGCCCTGTGCGGTTCATATATTTCTGGCGTCCCTAAAACCCGAATTCAAATCAGCCTACTATAATAATTATAATATTCATGTTGAGATTGTTAACTATGTATTCATCTCCAGCTATAATAATAGGTAGTAATACTCTTAAAATTCTGTTGCTAATTGAAAAAATGACAGGAGCCCATTTTGTGGACTATAATTTTTCAAAATACACACCTACGAAGGCACGCTAATGGACTAGTCCAATCAGCAATGTTAAAGATAGGCTAGTTAGTGTGTCGTTTTTTTCGTCCAGGCCATTTGATAATTTCTTTTATTTATATTTTATTATTTTTTGGTAACATTAAAAAATGTTACATTCCAATTTTGCGCCACCTTTGCGACTGCACCGGTCGCACCGCCCTTGTTACGGCCCTGATTAGGACAATAAACAACGTAAAGCTCCAGACTCAAAATGATCCCAATTCTTAATTTTACCCACAAAAACGTAGTCGGTTATACCTAAATTGCAAAGCATTTCAATTCGTACTCGGAATTCTTCTTGCGTATATGTATTTCAAAGTAAATATTTGAATTCGAAAGAATTTTTGGACGATCTATCAGATACTACAGAATTGGAGGAGAATTGGCTGAATAGAAACCACTACTTCCCAATTCTTAAAAAGGATACTTTAGTGATTCCTTCAACCACCGCAAGTATATTAAAGAAATATATTCCGATATAGCTACATAAAAATTCTACCAATTAATAAATAAGATTTGTAATGAAATATAACATTAGCTAATTATTTTGTTTTGAAAACATGCTCTCCTACAAATACTAATATTCTTTAAAATCTAATAAGTATCAAGTAGTTCGATTAATCAGAAAAGAGTAATATGACCGACCCAAATTTCATTAATTTGGGAATGATGTTTATGTGATGCTTTGGATAATGTGGAAGATTGGATGTTTTTGTTTTATTGTAGCTATCCGTAACTTTACATTTAGGAATGTCCCAACATAGTAGTTCCAGGGAGAGAGATCAAGACATCGGAACCATCACTCGGTTCCGGGGCAAGGTACATTTGGTACAAAATTCACGAATGGAACCGGGGCCGAGACTTCGGTCCAGTTATCAGAAGCGCACCTGAATCCGATGCCCCGGCGTGGGTGAAGCAAGAACCAGATAACAACTGGTTAGTGGAGGCCCTAGACCAGGCCATAGTGGCGATCGAGGTTGCTCAACGTAAGCTCCAGGTGATCGAAGCTCAACTTCGCGCGGAGACAGCCGGAACACCCTTTGAGGAAGCCGAAATCGAAGTAACCCCTCCAAAGAAACTAGGAAGACCTCGGAAGACGGGCCTATTAGCACAATAAGGGCCTCATGACCCCACATCGTGACTCGTGAATTTTTATTAGTGACCATAATGCGATTTTACTCGTTGTATTTATTTCTTCGATTTTCGTCATTGTTATTTGAATTAGCTATCAGTAATAAAATAATATCGTTCAATGTATTCATTTCAAACTATTTTGATGACTTTACTGTTCGGTAGAAGTACGACGAAATAGGATAAGATTGAACGCTTGATATCGAATAGATGTTTATAATCTACATGTGTATGTATGTGTGTATCTATATATAATTTCTTTGAATTATAGTGTTCAAATTATTTGAGAACCTAAGGAAGGGCCGGGAGCAAGCCCAACAACAGGTAGAAGGTCTTCAGGCCAGGATCGCGAAATTTAAAGGGCGATGTCAGGAGATCGAAAGCACCTGGTTCAGCCCGGTCAAAATGAAAAAGCGAATAACGCAGATCCAACAACTTCAGTCTCAAACAACCCAGAACCAGACAGAAATCCGCGCCCTGAAGATCCAAGTACGCGACTGGAGACCCAATTGAACCAGCGGGTCATCGATGCGACGGTAACCGCACAAAACCGACCACTGCCAACGAAGCTGGTCGAAATTTACCCACCGGCTCGGCCTAGTAAACCGAAACGTAAACGAATGGGACAAAACACTAGAGAAAAGCTGAACAGGCTCAGATTAGAGGATTAGAAACAGTGGGAGAATCAAAACTCACCCGGAACGTAAATTGACATGTACACGGAATAAATGATTTGATGAATTGGTGTAAATTCTGGTATGTTTGGTGTCTGATTGATCAGAGAAAGAACAAAAATTTGGGAAAACAATTAAGATGAAGGACCAGAGCAAATCGGGCACATATCTTCTATCGATAGTCCGTGAACCCAAAGAGTGCCCGACAATTATAGTGCAAATTATGCGCTCACTTCTTGCAAGCACTCACTCTCTTGATACAGTACCAACGATGATCACTCATTAGGTGTCAAGTGGAGTAAGCATTCGTTTGTATTCTAGGTTACACTGGAAACAGCACGAAAGGGTAAAATGTTTGATTACCTGTAACCCATCAATATCAAATTTGCTATATGTTCTTACTGATGAGCTTGTGTAAATCAGATAGTATCAGCGGGGAACTCTGATTCAGAATAAGTAAATATATGTATGTTCGTTTAAAAAAATGTTGTTTTAAATGAGCTTATTGAGTTAAAATAAATTAGCGTGAATTTGAAAGCTACAAAGACAATGACTGATAGTAATGTAAATTTCACAGTAATGGTTTTAGTTAAAAACAAGTCTTTATGTTAACACTGTTTATTCTGTTAATTTTTATTGTAATTAATAATTGCATAAAGTTATAAGACGTTTAGGCTTATTATTTTAATTATGTGCAAATTGACAACACTGAACCCTAAGGTCTATTATAAAATGAGTAGCATACAATAGTAAATACGAATGTTTAGCTTATCATGTTCATTTGAAATGATACCGTGAGACAGACTGTCAAAATGGCGGATTAGGTACATTTACACCCTAATCTTTTATTAAATGCAGATGACTTGATGTTTTACTTGTCCCTTTATAATGAAAGGTATGTTTCATAATTTATGTTCCAAAAATAGTGGTAAAACGGGATTCAAAGTGAGATTTATACATACTCCGTACCTAAAAGCGCACAATCTTTATAATATCTGTGTATTATGTTATCTTATGGTATTGAATTTTTAAATTTATAATAAAGATATCAACACAACAATCGTAAATTGATTAGAATTCTTTTTATTTATATTTAGTTGCATTCAGACCGTAGTTCAACCAACATGAGACAGAATACTTATCTCTACCTTTTTCATGAACACACTCATCAAGCTGCTCTTGATGTGGTACTCATGAAAATCAACCATCGTTGCACTTCGTTGTTTACACTATGGCAGGAGCCTACGATTTTATTTATGATTTTAAGTTATTCACGGGAACTCATCCTCAACCTTTCTCATTAGCTGGAGTTATTGGTGACATTGTTTTACGACTCACCTGTGACTAATCTCTTAACTTGTTTGAAAGCAGTAAAAAAACTGTTGCCATTTTAATTTTCTTGGTTCTATAAATTTGACTTTTTCGGCATCAACTGAAATCAAGTCCAAGAAGTGAAAGAGACTCAACAGAATTGATGATGATTTACGATTTGCTTGTCAACTTTGTAGTAGTGGTGTAATATGATGTGTTTCGTTCAACAGGCACGGTCATCACACTGAACTAATATGCAGAGACGTAGCTATGGAAAATGGCGCCCCTGGCGAGATTGAAATTTGGCGCCACTGATGCCAAAAGAATTCACCAAACCCATTAATTATGTACTTACAGGAATGGAATTGGTCTTGAAGAGTCAAATTAAGATGCAAAGCATTACAATGCTTAACCAAACTTATATCATAACGAAAACCAATTAATTATAAATATTTATTATACATGTGTATAAACATTAATATTGAAAATTTATTTACTCCGTATTTATTAAACCTATGTTAAGAGTTTTGATCATTAAGTTCCTATTAAGGTTACTATTATAATATATTTGAAAAGATCAAGTGATCAACTTTAACATTTAACATTGAATTCTAAATAAAAGAAATTAAAGGTTATCATCAATTGTCCTTCCTTCTTTCAAACGATTTTCAAGATCTTTCCAGGCTAAGTAGCTTTTTTTATGCTCAAAACGGTTTTCATGATCAGCCACCTTCGGATTTAGTCACCCGTTTGCAAAAACCTTTAGATAGACCAGCAAAATAATTTTGTTTTAGTTTAACATTTGAAAATAGTAAACATGGAAAGCAGAATATGAAAATAAGAAAGAAAAGCCAAAAACATTTAAATGATCATTTCACAATTTTGGCCCTCTTCGATTCCGCGCCCGGGGCGGTCGCCCCATTCGCCACCAAATAGCTACGGCTCTGCTAATATGTACAAAATGCAATCTTTTTAATAAAATAATTTGGTGTTTCGCGAAAATTCTCTAATATATTTAGTGTGTCGTTACCAAAAAAAGTTGAGCAACATTCGACTAGATCTATAGTTCTTTCCCAGATCTTTAAATTATTATGATTTGAATGAGTTTCTATGATCACAATGAATAATTGTTGGTGCTGTGTATATTTGAATCCACTAATTTAAAACTGTTTTTACCGCCATGTTCTCATTAAATGATCTATAATTGTCTCGATGAATCGAGAAAAATATAGTTATATTATAGTTATATTCCTATTTATCGCCATCTCTGGTGGTCCATAGCAGTCGATAAATATTCAAACAATGCAGGCACAGATAAACATTTATTAGGCCTTTAAGTTTGTATTGTCGTGGCTTTTCATTTTTAACAGTTAACTTTGTATTTTTCTCATCAATTTTCTCCAATCGGCTGTCATTTTGGGTTAATAACAATAGTTTCCAGTTGCAACTAACTCGTGTTTTTATCAGATCAGTTTTGCCCACATTCCATTTATGTTTCGTACTGTGAATGCAAAATTCTCCTTATAATATTTGGAATTAGAAGATACAATATTATTGATAGATTCAGTTATCTAAAAATTTCCCTTAATTTCTAATAAGCCTTGATTTATAAACATAAGCTTTTTTTTGTTCTATAAATATTTTTCATTTAAAATTATTACAGTTATGTACATTCTGTGAGAACCAAGAACACACAAAATCCAAATATCGAACACAAAAATGTCACGTGAATATGAAATACAAATAATCTGCTTATATCAAATTCAATTTGTAAGTAATGTATCTCCTTACACGTGGCGTAATATTACGTAAAATTTACAACAGACATTTTCGTTACAATTAAAATAGATAATTTTTTAATTAAATGTTTTTACAAATGTTAATTTTGTAATAATTTTTTGGTATTTTAAATGATAATTATATAAAATTAAAATAACTTATAAAAATTAATTTATAAAAATAAAATTTTATTTCATACAATTTCATATTATATATAGAAATATGATTCCATCTGGTATATGCAGATATGAAATTCAACGACAATCAGAGACAAGCTCCATTAATTTTTCATCACTCATCCGTTGACAAATCGGAAAAAATGATAATAATCTCCTTTGAAAGTGTTTTCAAATAATATTTCTTTCAACAATGAAAATATACAAAACTAATTAAAAAAGTAAAAAATAAATACAAAATAAAAATTTATGTTGTTTAAAATAACTCAATTACACGAATGTTTCAAATTTGAAATTATAATTCCGCGATAATTTTATTAAATCTAAAGATTAATTAGACAATAAATGTTTAACTAGTAATGGTCTTGCAAGCAACAATTTTCTCTTCTTTGCATGCTGACATGACAGTAACCATAACGTGGTCACCCTTTTCGAATCTTGCACGAATATCGACTTCCAATTCTCCTCCTGGAAGTTGGACGTCTTCCTTTAAGTCTCCTCTTTCTGACATCAAACTGGTATAACCATCTCCAGAAATGTCAATCAACTGGAATTCAATTCTTTTGAACAATTGGCATTTCTCTGTTGGCAGTTGATGGGGAAACGTCTTCGAGTTTTTTGTCAGTGAAGATATCAATAGCAACTACTTGAACTTTGGCGGATCCATGTTTACCGGTTTTGCAGGTGCTCATGTCAGCAATTTTGCATGGTCTATCTTTGATCATGATGTACTGACCTTTACGGAAAGCACTCATTTGTTTTGGAACAGTCAAAGATGCTCCTGAATCAACATTGTCAAAGGTTTCTTCGATATCAGACTAAAATATAGTTATATTATCAAGTTAAAATTATGTCGAAATTTTACCATGATTTTTTATTAGAAAATACGTAATATTAATTTGTTGATACTTAATTTAAACAATTTATAGATAATTATAGATAATAAAATTTTATTAAATAGATTTTATAAATTATTATAAATATTAATTTAAAAATATTTCATGTGAAAAATATCTAAATAATATCAACAATTTAATAAATTTATTTTTAGTAAAAACTTTTAAATTAACACAAGCTCAAAAAGGGGCATTTCAAACAAAATATATTGTAAATCTAATTTGTATTCATATTGTTCTTAAATTATTGTTCTGCATTTGCATCATTTTCTTTCCAACGCACATGGGTCGCCTTATAATTTTGTTATTATTTTTTGGGTCATTAGACATCAAAGGTTACGGAAGGCTAGTTTAGTATATAGTTAAAACAGCTTAATGATGTACCAGTGCACTCTGTGCCAAGACGTAAACTTAACATTTTGCACTACGTCTGCGTAACACAGACAATCTCTCAGCTAAAATTTTAAATTTCGATATTCGTACTGCAAAAATGCGAACGAGATAGTGGAAGAATAACGAAATCTTCAAAATAATAAACTATGCCTNATTCGCTTATACAGTACATTTCATATTTATAGCCCTCTTTTATTTTTTTCTGTTCTATCCTTTACTTACCACTCGTATGAGGATTTCATTGAGCCATAAGAGCTACAACAAAACCATAATTCATTTTTGCTTCTGTTTATTTATTGGAAGAAAATTATTTGGAAAACAATTCTTCAGGCATTTCATAATTATAGCCCCCTTTATTGGAAACATGTTTTTCAACATTTATTTTAGTTTTATTATAGATTTACATATAGTTTTCCATTCATTTTCGCGTGAAGATGCCAAGAGGTACAAAGTTGTTTGAGATTGAAAATGCCTCAATTGTGACATTACACAAGGAAGGGAAAGCCAACAAAACTATTGCTCGGAGCTTAAGCAGATCAGCCAAGATAGTAAGAAACATTTTACTCTAACCGACTGCATATGAAATGAAAAAACACGCCTGTCGCAAGAGAATACTGCGATGCATTCATGATAGTGTTTCTAATTACTTTAAACGCGGCACAGAGCATTAAGTGCGAAAGAAAATTTAATATAAAAAAAATAGATGTAAAAACACCTACTCTGTGATGTACACTCAAACGAACTCTTTTTATAGTGAGATCTAAAATGCAACCTTCGGCAAAGATGGGAGCTAACCATAAGAATGTCAGACTTTCATTCGTACTCGAGAACATGAAGCGTGACTAGGCTAAGGTAAGCCACTTAATGTCTTCAAGTTAATACACAATGCTTTAGGGTATATTGCATTAAATACCTTCATTTCAGGTTAATTTTCAGACTAAAAGAAATTTAATCTCGATGGTCCTGATGGATGTAACGCACACAGACCTTCGCAAAGAGTCATTGATATTTTACAAGCCAGACTTTGGAGGAGGAAGTATCATAGTTTCTTTCTACGTTGTAATTCCTCTGGTGTTTCCATTTAGCAGAATGAATATTCAGGAGTTCTACTTATTCCTTTCCATTGAATTCACGCCGTAGTCTTTACACTTTAAAGCAGGATAATGTAAGCGTTCATGTTAGCAGCAGCCTCATGAAGGGGTTTAGAGAAAAAACATCCCGTTAATGCAGTGAGTTGCTTGGTCTCCTGATTGGAAACCCAACAAAAGCCTGTGGAGTATTATAGTGCAATCATCAGTTCGACAGTGTTCCCCAACTGATAGCAGCAATTTTGACAGCCGGGAATGAAATTAATCAAAATACCCTCCAAAGTCTGGCGAACACCATGTCTAATAGACTATTTCAAGTTATTCGTAATGAAGAAGGTCTCATCATTTTAATCATTTTAAAAAACTTAGTATTTTGTTTCAGTTTTATTAGTCAATCACATTATTTGAAGAGGGGGGGGGGCTATAATTATGAAAAGCCTGAAAAATCGTTTTCCAATAATTTCCTTCCAATAAATGACCAAGATCAAAAATGAATATGGTTTTGTTGTAACTGTAATGGCTCAATGAAATCCTCATATGAGTGGTAAATGCCCATTTCGTTAAGGGGTAGAACTGAAAAAAATGAAAAGGGCTATAATTATGAAACGCACTGTAGGTGTAAATTTATAAGTATTTTATAATAAAAATTTCTCAACAAATGAAACCTGTTGCTCAAGCCTTCTTTTTCATTACTAATTTTTTAACATTTATTTTATGCTGTTATCAAGAAACTATTTGTTGCTATTTCTATTCACAACACAATTGCTTTTAAATAATGATGACAATAAGGAACAAAAGATTTGTAACGCACTAGAGGACAATTGATCTTAATTAATTCATTTATGCTGATTTCATAAATGTCATTGGAATTTCCCATCACGTCAGGTTTCTGAGTTATGTCTTCATCAAATTTATTAGTCTTGTATACATTAAATGAAAATTGTATGTGGTTAGTAGACATCTTTATGGATCAATCGTTGATTATAATTTTACAAATTTCTTCTCATTTTTTGGTCTATTTTATGTGGATTATAATTGGGGATACCTGTACCAACACCTCATTGGAATAACACTGGCCGGTCATTGCTTAAATTGGATCACCATTAGGGTTTCACAAACGGATATATCGTATCTGGTTTCCGCGGTTATATAATCTCTTATTCGTATCCGATATCGGCGAAAAAAATGACGGTTAAACTGCGAAACTAGTGTTATGAAATAAATACATCGTAATGTTGAAATAAAGAAAAGCGAGGTGATTAAAGTTATTAAACAATATAAAATACTTGGCAATAAATACAGTATCACCAGTGATGAATGGACAAGCTTAAGAAGTCGTAGATACCTGAACATAAATCTCCATGGTGAAAACAACGTATGCGTAAATCTTGGACTTGTTCCAATTCCAGAATCTTGTAATGCAGATGATATGGTGGATAAAGTAAAATATCATTTGCTTCAATTTAAAATAAATTTTGAAAGTTGTATGCACTACTCATGATGGTGCTCCAATGATGTTAAAGTACGAGAGAACTTGCCCAGCTGAAATGATTATATGTTTAAAACACAGTATACACCTAGGCGTTTGTGATTATTTGTATAAACAACACGAACTTGTTGATAATCGCGAAACTGAACCTGAACTATTAAGTGAAGATGAAGACCTGCTTGATGATTATAAAGACGTTTTTCAGTATGAGCCCGGTATCGACACCTATGTTGACGAAAATATAACTATTTTTGAACACTTGAAGCTAGTGCGGGAAATTATGTGCTTTTTTAGATATTCTCCAATACGCAACATTATCCAGCAAAATCATGTTAAAATCGAATTCCAACGTGAGTATGAACTAATCCAAAATATTAAGGTTCGATGGAACTCAATTTCACCCATGATAGAAAGATTTTTGAAGTTGAAAACTCAAATTTTACAAGCTTTAAATGATTTGAATGCTCATTATTTGATGGATAAAGTTGACTTTGAACTATTAAAAAATACCAATCTTTCTCTACAGCCCATGAAACTAGTAGTGAAAGCATTAAGTCGAAAAGACGTAAATATTTTTGGTGCTAAAGGTATTTTATCTTTTTTGAAAAACAAAATGGAAACACTCAATTCGAAAATAATTCGCGATTTGTTGAAGTCAATTGAAAATCGAATTGTACCGAGAAAAAATGATAATATTACTGCTTTACTAAAATGTCTTGTTAACCCAACTTCAACAAATGGTCCAACAAAATCCACTCTTAGTTTGCTTCAGCTCTTATGAAGAGACTTTTCCCTTCTGATCCTATGCTATTTTCTGAGGCTGAAGAAGAAGTTCTGTGTGAAGAATCTGCAGTCATAGTGGAATCAGAAATAGAATTGGCTGAAGAATTAAATTCATACATTTCAAAATCGTCCAACATTCAAGAGGAAATCCGGATATTCACCATTTAACTCCACCTACACATATGTACATATAAAACAAGTTGTAAAAACGACATACATACAGCTTTCGTTGTTAAAGTTAAAGCGATGCGATAAGATGGCTTGTTTTTCAGAAACAATTATCATTTGTGCAAAGTAGGATATCAGGACAAGGAATAGGTTACACATATCTGTTACGAAAGTTGCACATCGGGTTTAACACAAGTTAAGCATGAAAAGGTCAAGCATGGTATTTGGCGAATGATGTAAATAGAAAGATAGCAACCTTTACTTTTACATGAAAGACATAAAAAGATATGCATGCCATATTAAGAAATTAATTTTATATCCTTATATACCTTCTGCTATAAAACCTGTACCACATGATAAATTCTTTTTATACCAAATTCTTCTCTTGATAATGCTAAAAAGTGATACACCATGTTCAATTTGTTTATCAGAGTCGAGTGATTCAGAATTTACTAAAAAATGAATTAAATGATCTTGTTCATTATTTATCTTTAACTAAACAAATGCAGAAGTCCTTGGATCAAGATTAAAATTATGGAACTCTTTCAATCAAACTCGTCATCAGAATTTGTTTGAGTTTTATCAGATTTCACAAATAAATATCTTACTGCACAGATATAGATGACTGAATTAACTCTTTCAATCCGATTTTGGTTATAATTCATGAAAATTTTATTTCACATAAGATTTATCGTCAACTACGTATGACAAAAACATTATGCAGCAATGAACTTGTCGACGGAGCTATGATCGTGCAGTACTGAAATTCCAGATTTCAATAAATTTGTAAGCATTTATACATATTTAGTATTTTGCAGAACTAGTCTGGGGCAATAGGTCTATAAGGGCTAATATTTTAATACTAAAAATCCCATGTTAAAACCATTTATTTTTTGTTCAACTTTGTGCTGGTTACATTTTTATCGTTATTTTATTAAACTTATTAATATAAGTTTTTATTTATAAATAGAGAAATTTAAAAATTACGAAAAAAATGCATTATTTAAAATTACGAAAAACATTGCATAAATTAGTAAACGCGAAAATTTTATTCATTAATTACTAAACACGAAAATTTCTTTTTATAGTCTTTTTATCGGCGACTTATTTATATTATTTTAAGCATTTACGTTGAGTTTATATTTCAATTTCGAAAATTAGACATGTAAAAATATATTAGACGAAAATTTAATTTCAGAAAGCACTTAAGCGCTTGATTTTTGGTCTTCCACGTCCTCTTTTATCTCTAGGTGGCTAGAACATTATCTTTCGTCAGATTTTTCGCACTTAAAGGAAGAATGCTAGTTTCATACGATTGACAAATTTTCTGATTAAAATAGTATTCAGAAACAAAACTATAGAACACTATAGTGTGTTTTCCATATCTTCTTATCGGAAAAATTGAATTAGCCCATTTCTCGATTCCGGCTTTGATTAAAATATCATATGATTCCTCGTTTATTCTTCTTATTGCCTTTAAATGAAAAGAAAAACAAGCTTCATCATAGGTATTGACAGCTTGCTAATAATGTTTCAGAAGAATTGGATTTCTTGTTTTTATATTATGCGCTAAGTGGCACGAGCAATGAGCTTTATGAGCTAATGGAAGAATTTCATCACATGCTCTTAACAATCCCTTATCTCTATCGGAAAATATTATGCTATCGCTGTTGTTAAGATTCAAACTATAGTTTAAGTTATGAATGAAAAACTTCCAACTTTCTAAATTTTCTGATTCTACTATCGCAATCGCCACAATAATTAATCTGTTGTTTCCGTCACGAGAAACATCAGTCAGAAGTGTTCCTTTATTTGGACCTGGTAAAAAGGTTCCGTCAACAGTTATTATTTTTCTAGAAGATTCATAGAATTTGATTGTAGATTTCCAAGCTATGTAAAGCCTTTTAAACCTATTTTCATCGGGCGCAATTTGTATTAACTTTGATATTCTTTAAATCATTGTTTTTAAGATGATATCACAAACAGCGGTTGAGTTAATACTGCTTGATATCTCAGAATCGCATGTATGATTAGAATTAATTTTCTTAATGCAGAAATTATTAGTTTCTAATCTGTAGATTAGTAAAAGATGGAAACCACAGTTTAAATCTGAGCATCCGATAGTCAATCTGCTCTTATTTCTATGCTTGACTTTGTAATTAATCTTATTGATCATTAAATAATGCCCGTATGGCAATAAAAATTCTTCTATAGAATAATATTCTGAGTTTAATTCAAAGGCTGAAGAATATGAGGTGAGATCTCTAGCTGAATTCAGTTAATATTTTCAAATTTAAAGTTTTATATATTAAATAGCCTATTAAAAGAAATTTTCGTGTTTAGTAAATAATGAATAAAATTTTCGCGTTTACTAAATATTGCAATTTTTTTTCGTAATTTTAAATAATGTAAAAACTTTTCGCATTTACTAATTTATGCAAATTTTTTCGTAATTTTAAATAATGCATTTTTTCGCAATTTTTAAATGCCCCTTATAAATATTTACAATTTAAATTAAATATCAGTTAAATTAAACAAAAATCAAATTAAGTAAGCATAAGATATTAAATATATGTTTGGTTATATAATTTGATTTTCCGCTTTTCATTCACTTTCAATTTATATTCCAACATGTCTAATGAAGCATAAGAAGTTGCGGCTGAAGTAGAAGAAATTGAACCAGTTCCTGAAATCGAAGTTGCCTTCTAAGTCAAACTACCAGGATCAGTTACATTAATCAGATTTCATTAATAAAATTTACAATATAAATTCATTATCATTACAACCTTTGCCTTGTTTTCTTTTAAAATGTTTTGAACTATAATCATAATGTAAATAAATGAAATAAATTACAAATGTCTTAAAAATGACACTCCATAAACCTTATTCAGTTAGCAAGACATTGTCAATTGAACAATAATAAGGTGTACCGACTGTCATGAATAGCCACGAAAAGAAAAGAGAGAGGAGTAAAAAAAATAATAGTTTTGATCGAGAACATAGAAAAAAGTATTTACAGTAAAATTGGATTATGAAATTTAGCAATACATTCCTGAGATCTCGTAAAGAATTCCTGGATTGCAATTTTCGCCTTATTTTGTGTGGAATTCCAAATCCTATGGTATCCTTATGGTATGTCACTTCGTCGCATGTAATTTTAAAATGTTAGTTATAATAAAATGCATAAACTCATTTCGTATTCATATTCTTTAACACATTACAGTCCGCGGACAAATAATATAATAATATAAACATATACAGAAATATTGTAAATATGAAGTAGTAACAACTAACATGTATATACATAACATATATATTATTTCTAAAATTAATTGTAAAGCACAAATATGTGCACACGGACTTTAATTTCAGTTTTATGAAACGCACAAATATGTGCACACGGACTGTAATTGGTTAATTTATTTGATTTTATTTTTAAGTACTTGGTTTTATATTATATAAAGGTGGAGTTTCTTGTAGGATATTTCCCTATAAAAAAGAGTCAAAGATTGGTTGAACCTTGCCTTTTCTAGTTTTCTTTTTTACAAATTATAAGAAATATTTTGTAACCCTAGTAAGGGGACCAATATTCCAGTTGTGATCCGTTTCTTTGAAAACGCCCATGGAAATTATATATAAAATATTGTTATATTTTATGTCATAAAATGTTATTTTAATTAATTCATATAAATTTTCCAGTAATAAATTTTGTTCATAAAACCTAGATATTATTCTAATACAAACCCATTGTTCATTTCCCATAAAAAACAGAATTAACTTGTCAAATGTCAGGAATAAAACTAAAATTTGGAGAGTTTTTAATATTTTTACAAAAGAGAAAAAAAGAAATGAGAGAACTGCAACATTTAATTCGATTATTTAATTATTTCTAAAATGAAAAAATAAATTCTCCTCCCATGCCAGAATTTCTATAATTTACATTTAATTTTATAATAATGTAAATTAAATTTAGAAATATAATAAAATATTATTTTTTTTCAAGAGAAATTTAATTTTAATTCAAAATAAATTGACAGAATTACATGGAGAAATAATTAATGTCAGACAATAAAACAATAAAAATAATTAATTTAATAAGATATATAAAAATATTAATTACGTGATGATGAACAGTGTCAAGCTGTCATAATGTTAAAAAAGAGCTCCTAGCATCAAAGTTCTGAATTTATTCTTCCTAAATGTTTATACGTAAATATGTATTTAGGTATTTATTATTAAACCAACGTCGGTTAATTATTAATCGAACTCTTTGTGTGCAATTTATAAGAATCAACACTCCAAATATATATTATTATTACAAACTTTAAACAAAAAATGTCCACTTCGCATATTAATAGTCTCAATTGATTGATAAACTTTGCGGTCAGATATCGAAATTCTGCACAGTTTATGATAATAATCTCCTTTCATTCTTCCACAATTTCCAAATTATGGTTCCTTTCTCCTGTCAAACTCTCTAAAATTTCTCCTTCCCTACCCGAGAAAAAAGTCAATTTATCATGTTGCTTCAATATACTTGAGTTATCCCTATAAATAATGGCTATGGGCTAACCAATCTCCAACAATCTTTCTCTTAACAATCCTCGCTCAACAAATCCCTCAACTTCTATCTGAAAATAAAAGTTAATTAATAGTAATTCGGAGTATTCACAATTGTTTTCACAACTAAATATTAATGGCTCTATAAAATCCAATTTGTTTATTTTCTTACTTGTTTACACAACAAGCTTTTTCCAATTTATTTATTATTTAATTAGTATTTTGTATTTTACACAAATTTTTTCAGCTTCAAATCGAAAAATTAATCAACAATTAATTTTATACAAACTTGCATTTTTGCACTTTTCATATTTAATTATGCACTTTTCTTAAACTCTGTTTCTATTAAATTTAACTACATATTTATATATTTTTATTTCATTTGGTTTCCATTGAAATTTATTTTGAAATAATTTTTAGTTTTTTGTTTTTCCACAATGGCTTTTAATGATTCTATAAATTGCAAATTTCATATATCTTCAAACAAAGAAATTTATAATTTAATTTTATCTACCTGATGATTAAAACTGTCGAAATACATTGTAAAACGAATGTTCGAGTGTCCCTTTCATATAATTAATTATTGCCATTTATGTTAAATTAATTAATTAAAATTAATAATAATAATAATAATAATAATAATAATAATAATAATAATAATAATAATGATAATAATAATAATGATAATAATAATAATAATAATAATAATAATAATAATAATAATAATAATAATAATAATAATAATTATTATTATTATTATTATTATTATTATTATTATTATTATTATTATTATTATTATTATTATTATTATTATTATTATTATTATTATTATCATTATTATTATTATTATCATTATTATTATTATTATTATTATTATGGACGAAATTTTAGTAAGTATTGTTATTGAACAAATTTCAGTAAAATGTAGGGAAAATATTATCCAATCAATATTTAGAAATAAATTAAATGCAAGAAATAATAAAATATAGAAAAAACAATATAAATTTCCCAACAAAGATCTCAACAGAAATCTGCCTCGGACATTGACAATTCAGTTTGTTATTTTTACCTCCTAAATTATTACGTTATTTCCCCTTTTGAGAAATTATTAATGGAGAAAAATGAATTGCAATTTTAAAGTGAGTCTTTCTAGAAGTAAAATAATCAAATTAAAAAGTAAATAAAGAATAAATAAATTTCAAAATAATTCAAAATGGGATAAATTATTTTTATTAAAAAATTATCTTTCAAAGAATAATTAAATTTAATTTAATTAAAAATGAATAATTTTAACTGTTTAATTAAAACAAATAAATTCAATTTTCTTTCATTCAGTATGAGGTTAAGGTTATGGGTTATAGTATTTGAGCTCCCTATGATAAAAATGTGCTATTAAAACAACTCTTTTTAAAATTTAACCTTTTCCTTCAAATTTTGTTTTAAAAATATCGGAATTTAAATATATGAAAAATAAAACAAACTTAAAATTCATCAAATATTATGTATAAATTTTAAAAAGTTTAATTAAAAAAATAATTTAATTTTTGTTATTGTGAGCTCTCAACATTACAGGGCTTTAGGAAAAAGACAATAAATTGAAAAAGTTAGACACAAAGAAATTTAATGAAAGATAAAGTTTAAAAAGAAAAAAACAAAAAAAAACAAAAAAGAACAAAAAAAAATCTGCCTAATAACCGGCAGATTTAAACAATCAAACTTTTAACGAACAATACGAATTTATAATTAATAACAATCATCAATTCCAAAAAAGAACAATTAATGGGATTTTTGTTCAAGGATGTTTTTCGTTCAAAAGGTTAAGGGCTTAAATGCTTCAGGACCATTCTGAAGTCGATTTCTTTTCTTTGGTTTGATTACAATCATTTCAGAAAATTCAGTTTCAGATAAATATGTTGAAGAGAACTGAATTAAGAGGCGAAACACTTTTTCACTTAAAAATCGAGTGTCAAGACAATGGGGTAGCAAGTGCAAGTAATTCCTTGGAGCCACGAGCAGAGTGCATTTTCAGAGACCCATTAAATTATAAAATTATTTTTTAACCTATTCAGTGCTTTGCGCAAAATTACTTGTTAAATTAATAATGGTTAATTATCAAACGTTAAGATAATTATATTTATTTAAAATAATTCATATTCAACTTATTCCAAAAATGATCCAATATTCAATAAAAACATGTTACAATTGAGGGGTGAATGTTGCTAAATGTTGTAAGAATGAAATAATAATTTCATAAAAGAAATTCAATACGTCAATCATGACAAAGCAACATAATAAAAATAAATATTACAAATTTCATCGCAAATCTATCTCTGAAAAGTGTTACAAGGGAACTATAAAATATATTTTTATAAATATAAGATGTAATATTTATTTGTTTAAAAATAATAAAAATTAGTTTTGAATTGAATTTAATTTCTTATACAAACATATTCTTAATATTTATTTAACCTCTTCAGACCTGGTGTGTATAATTATGCAAATAAACTTCATTATTTCTTTAGAGAACTAGAATCAATATTTTTTAATAACGCTTCGATTATTTATTGCTGGCAATATTTATAAGCATAACTCCAAATTTTTGTTGGCGTGTGTCAAGTTGTTCCTGGGATACTCCATAATTAAATCATCGTGATCGAGCAATTTTAAAAAGTATTAAGTTAATATTATTTAATTTTATTTTTTACACAGAAAATGAAATCGAAATTAAAATATTTATAAACAATAATGTAAATATAGATCGCAGTTGATCAGCCATGTGTTTTCCCTAACTTATATTCAAAATTTAACAATAAAATCGATTAAAAAACTATGCATAATTTTACACATTATTTTCTTTAATAATAAATATAAGATTAAAAATAAATAGTTTTGTTTTCCTAATTGAACCCAAATATATTAAAAAATATTTTTTTATATCAAGCAAAAATAAATCAGATTTGAAGGGGTTAAACTTTCTAAAATTTCATTCGTTCAAAATGTTTATCTACTCAGGACACAAATTTGTAGTTGTCTCTGGATAAATGATTTATAATATGCTTATAAACTGTTTCAAAAATTAAATATGTATTTAAATAAGTCGTAATAATTATTTATAAAAAATACAAAGGTGAAAGTCATTCGTATTCTTTTATTTTTATTTAATGTCACGTGCTTGTGGTTGTATGGCGCTGATGTGTGTATATACATACATCAAGCAATGTACTCATTGGTCTATTTTTAGCAGGTTGAATTTGGAGATGGAACTATTTAAATAATACGGTACTGAAACTTGGTGTTTTACTTTTGATACTTAGTTTCTATTCTTTAAAAAACTTTAAATTATCTAATTTTTAATAATTGTAATTTCGATAAATTGGATTTAATTTGGAAGTAGCCGATAATAAATCCAAATTAATTCGATTCATGAAACAGGAAAATAAAAAAGTCATCAATTAATTAAATATAGCTTTTTCCCTTTATTCTTTTTTAAAAATTCTTTTCATTTTGTCGACAAAAATCCCATAAAATTTCTCTCATTAAATCGAATAAAATCTTAACAATTATTCGAATAAAATTTGATTAAATTATTTAAAAATTTATTTGTATATATAGTAAAAATAATAATGCTTATAATAATTATGGTAATAATAATCATAATAAAATTCATAGTTTTCTTGCAAATAACACTTGATAAAGCTAAAGCCGAAAATTTGTGTTTCATTAAGAATTAAATTTTGATCTTTTTCCATAATCAAGATAAATAAAATATCATAAAAAAGACAACAGGTCAAAGGTGACCAAAAAATTAATGATTTTACTGATGTTTTGAAAATATTTGCAAGTAGTTTCAAAATATTTAATTTGAAAGAAAAATTTGTCAAGAACAGAAAAATAAAGAAGATATTTAAAATAATAATAATAATAATAATAATAATAATAATAATAATAATAATAATAATAATAATAATAATAATAATAATAATAATAATAATAATAATAATAATAATAATAATAATAATAATAATAATAATAATAATAATAATAATAATAATAATAATCCATAGAGATGACTGCTAACAATCCTGAGATGCTAGAAACTAAAGACCGACTTTTAACTTTTTTATATATCTTTTGTTCAAACGTAAGAAAAGTGTTCTCGAGGATAACAGTAAGAAGTTTGATGATATTCTCGGTATTCAGTTCATTTATTAACAAGTTGCTTTCATTAAATTTCTTTTCTAAACATTTAATACCATCTTTTGGTTCGATAGATGTGTATAGTGATATTATGATTACATCAAAGGGGTATTTGAATTATTAATGTGAAGTTCTTTTTTCATTTATCTCACTACAAGGGAGTCTCTGCTCTGAAAATGGTGTGGTACAGTGTTAAAATAGTAAAGAACATCTAGATACTGGTGGGAAGTCCTCAGTATACAGACATCTCCAACAATGTAAACCAAGGAAGGAAATAAAAAATATTTTAATTGAAATCTTAGTCAATGGAAACAAGCAAAAGAAAATTGTCAGATTTAAAAGAAGCAATTATAATCATAAACAGACGGCCAACAATCAACACTAAAGAAGATATCAATGAAATCATCAGTTTGATTAGTCTTCATTGACCTTGAGAATATCTTCTTTCAAAAATGATAATTTAAAAATAATGTAAAAGACCATATCAAATTTTAAGGAAGTAAACTTTTAGAGATAATTAGGAATAATCAATATGTTTAAAAATATTTCTAAATTGCGTATGTAAGTTGTTATTAGAAACATTTTTTATAAATATTTTATGATATTATTTATTAAAAGAAACTTTTGTGAGTTAGTTTAGTGAGCTAGTTATAGAAGCTTTAAAAACTTTAAAATCTTTTTATTTTTTTGTTTTGAATTTTAAATTCTTGAAAAGATTTATTTTGATTCAGTTTATTTTTAGCCAATGAAAAGTTAGAAAAAGGAAATAAAGAATAAGATCAAAAATCATTTGAAAATTGAAACAACTAAATTCCAGGAAATTGAAAAGGACTATTTTTATAGTTGAAAATTCTTTCATTTTATTAAATATATACTTCGCATCAAAAGGCTTAAATTATCATTCAATTGTTTAACATTTAATTAATGCTGCTACCAAGAAATCATCATTTTATACCAATAACAACAATAATAGTAATAAAAAAAAATAATAATAAAAATAATAATATTATTAATAATAATAATAATAATAATAATAATAATAATAATAATAATAATAATAATAATAATAATAATAATAATAATAATAATAATAATAATAATAATAATAATAATAATAATAATAATAATAATAATAATAATAATAATAATAATAATAATAATAATAATAATAATAATAATAATAATAATAATAATAATAATAATAATAATAATAATAATAATAATAATGATAATATAAATAATTAATCAAAATAATAAAATCAAAATTAATTACAAATTTAGAAAATAATTTAAATATTTTTTGTGAAATTATTCCAAACTACCATCACGATATTTCATCGTAATCAATCATTCTATTATTTTTATTCATTAAATCAGACACCATTCAAACAAATAATTATTGTCAACCATGATTTTCGTATTCATTGGATAACGAACCGAACTGGTCTCCTTATCCATTATATTCATTACAACTATCAATCAATTTTACATAATTTCTCTCCAAAAATTTTCATTTTTTCTAAAATTTAATGTACAAATATTCTTTTTTAACAAAACAAATTTAATTAAACGATTTTTTTTATTTAATATCCTTGAGAAATATTAGTTATTAATTGTTTACTAAAGGCAACATTACGTGGGGAATGCCACAGGATTTCGCTGATGGGAGTTATTAATTGCAAATGTAATTGAATAATTGGGAATTTTATTTGTTAAGTAAATTTGAATTGTTTAAAATTATTTTTATTTAAACAATTGTGGATATTGAGTTTAGAAAAACAACAAAATCATCTTGATTATTTTTTCATATTGGAGGCCAACAGAAAACAACATACTCGAAGACTTCCTTTTGATAAGACAAACTAGGACCTATACATTTGTGAGGAGAATGTATTTATTTTGTTGTAGACACGAAATAAAACGAAGGAACGATGTTTACTAAAATTCTTTAAATAACGAAAACTAAAAATGAATCATTTAGGAATTAAAATAATATGGCCCGTTTTCATGATATCCTTCAGCTTATAGTATATTTTCTACCATTAATAGACTAGTGGAAAACCCGTTGAAACAAGAAGAGAAATAGTAATAAGATAAAATTTTTGTAAGGTTGGTTTCAAACCTTTCAGGTTCCAAAATATATTATTGAACCTTTTTTGATTTTAAATATCTATTTGACTAATTTTTGGATTTTTAGGTTTTCTAAGTTTCGATATAATTTTTGTTGAAATAATAATTATTATATAGGAATTCTATAATAGGATATATACAATACAGAGTAAAAATTTCTTTTATAAATAAACAATTCATCTTTTAAAGATGTAACAAAAAATTATAATAACATTGTAATACTATTTATTATATACATGTTGTATGTTTGTATGATTCATAACCTAATGATTTATATATTTCTCGATCAGAGTGATTCATTAATATTTCGATATCAATAAAAATATTAATTTTATTAAAGTTATAATTAATAATAATCTTTAAACCAATCAAACAACTGTATATTAACGAACCAATCAAATGTCAATATAATTTTGTAAATGTTGATTTATGTAATGTTGATTTAGGTGTATGTATAATTTTTGAAGCTTAGAATATATATTTTTATTAAATTGAAACAAAGACAAAAACAAAAGAAATTTATTTCCACCCGAAGCAAACTTAATTATAAATTTACCTTGGTTTTTTAAGAATTTATTTTTAAAGTATTAACGGTAGCAACATTTCTATGACATATTGTCTTTGAAAACAACATCAATGTCATATCCAAGAAGAATAATTAAAATTCAAAACAATATTTGACAGTGCTACAGAAAATATCTTACAAAAATTATAACAATTTAAAAAATGTAATTCTTGAAAACTCCCAACAAAAAATATAATTTAATGAAATGAGAAATAATGAAAAATTTTTTGTATATTTTAATAAATTATCATATTTCCTTTTAACCAAAATATTTAAATAATATTGAAAAATTAGAAAAAATCCCAACATAGTAAAACAAAAAAATATAAATCAATTAACAAGGCAATATTAATGGATCATAAATTTTTAGATTTCTTCCCATTTGAACACGATAAATCAAATATCAACTCAAAAATCCGTACTGCGTAGCCGTGAGATAGATCAGCAATTAATGCAAGATCAGGAATTGAGGAAAAAAGAAATTCAAATACTAGTTCTAGGTTATTTAAAAATATTTTTATATTAATTAAAAGTTTTATTACATCAATCTAGTGAAATAATTCATTTTTGTCTTTTATTGAGGCGAAGTATTACTTTCTCCATTTACAGAGTCTTTTTCTCCCAAATTCCAGTGAAAACTTGGATATTGATATGAGATTGTAATATAATATCCAAACTTTTACAACAAAGTTTCTGTTAATCACTGATATAAACACCATTTGCATATAATATGATTGAAAATAAAATAAACATAAAAATCACAACAAATTTTGATATGAAATGTACACGTTCCAGTCAATGAAAATATAATGGAATTTTTATATTTTTTATTGCAAATATTAATAATATTTTACTACAGAAAAAGCTGAAATTCCTTAATTTCATAAGTAAGCAACTAATAAAGTTTGGAAATTTTTTCCACAGTTCTTTATAAATAAAAAAAAATTGACAAACAAGAAAATGAAGCAATGGAAAACGAGCAGAGTAAGTATAAAAAATTTTAATTTTATTTAAAATATTGTATTCAAAGTTAAATTTTGAAAAATTGGTTTAATATAAATTTTGGTAGGATTGGTATTACAAACTCTGATATCTCGTATGATTTAACCAATGAACAAATAGCCCAATCATATTGAAACTTTATTAAATTCAGCGCAAATAATAAATATAATATTCTGATTTCCATTTTGATACACAATTTACTCAATAGTCAATTATCAATATTTTATTTATTTTAATTTCAAATTTTATTAAGTTGATATTTTCAGATTACTTTTTCTGTTTTTTCGATCAAACAAATGAATTTAAACAAATTTTTATATATTGAATATTTTAAATTTTGAGAAGAAAAATGGCTTCCACTTCCTCTCAGTTTCACTAAAGAAACAAGCTTGATCTCACAGAAAAACTTCAACTTGTCAAATTTTGATTTCTTTCATGTCATTTCTTTCCTAAAATGTTCTCAATCACAATGACAAGTTATTATTTTATGTCTTTGAATTTATAACACGATATAATATTACTAAATTTTTATTTATTATATAAATTACCACCCTTTCCATATTTCTTTTTATTTTAATTAATTTGTAAAAGATTCAATTCAAAACATACATATAAAACAATATAAAATAATTCATAATTCAAAACAAAACTCAATAACAAAATAATGGAAGGGGGTAATATTACAAATATACTCCTGGGATGATATTCATTGCTTTTTTTATGACATTTAATAGCGATTTTGGGTGAAAAATAATATATTGAAATTCGTGTATAAAAAACGATTTCAACAAAAGGAAGGTGGGAACTAATTTAGGGAAATGAAGATTCAATTGAGTACTACTAACCAACTATATAAAAATGATTATAAAAATACTGAAACAAACTCCAGAAGTTATATTAAAAAAACATAAATTGCGAATTTAATTTGTCACAGTTTTGACACTAACAATTTTCTCTTCATTACATGCTGACATGACTGTGACAACAACTTGGTCACCTTTCTCAAATCTTGCTCGAATTTCCGAGTCTAATTCTCCTCCTGGAAGTTGGACGTCTTCTTTAATGTCTCCTCTCTCTGACATCAAACTGGTATAACCATCTCCAGATATGTCAATCAACTGGAATTCAATTCTTTTAACAATTGGCATTTCTCTGTTGGCAGTTGATGGGGAAACGTCTTCGAGTTTTTTGTCAGTGAAGATATCAATAGCAACTATTTGAACTTTGGCGGATCCATGTTTACCGGTTTTGCAGGTGCTCATGTCAGGCAATTTTGCATGGTCTATCTTTGATCATGATGTACTGCCCTTTACGGAAAGCACTCATTTGTTTTGGAACATACAAAGATGCTCCGGAATCAACATTGTCAAAGGTTTCTTCGAAGTCAGACTATTAAAATAAATAATTAACCAATAGCAATTTCAAAATTATATTTACCATTATTATTTTTTATGAAAGAATTAATTTAATAATTACACTTTATTTAAACAAATAACGAATTAAAATAAATTTTATATTATAATTAAATATTAAAATTTTCAATATTAATTTGAAAAATAATAAATGTTGTTTTCTAAGCTGTACAAATATATTTTGTAAAATTTATTGAAACTAAAAAACAATTTTAATTTAATTTGAAAATATTCGCTTGATTATATTGCTATTATACATTTTTTTAAAAATGAAACAATAAAACAATTTGCTTTTAAAATATTGGAAAATAAATTATAACAATTAGTATAAATTCTGAAGATTTTAAAAATATTACAAAAGTCTATTTAAATTAAAATATATCATGAATTTACAATTAGAATAATTTATGTAAATTAAATGATTTATTTATTTAAAAATTAGATAATTATTTTAATGAAAGGAGAGAAAAATTAAAAACTTTAATAAAAATTTAATAATTAATAAATATTCACAAATAAAATAAAAATGTTTTTGATAACTAGTTTTGTATATTTGCTGCATTATTTTTTGACTTTGAATGATACAGAAATATTTTTAAATTTATAAGCCTATGGAATTTTATTATTTTCTTTTATAATATTTACTCGGGAAAAAAAATATTGACAATAATGGTTAATCAAGGTTTCTATTTATTAAGGTAGGCGCGTCTAATCCAACAGAACGGAAGGAAAAGCGGTAGAATTTAAGGACTATTGAAGAAAATAAAAACACATTTTCTTTTTTATGGAAGGTCTTATATCTTATAACTCAATTTCTCTATAAATGTGTTGCAAGTAAAGAGTGTAGATTAGTAGCTCTTCTATGTCACAAACTAAAATTTTATTTCCAAGTATATTTGATACTTTACCAGACTTATCTGCCTTTATAAATACAATATAATACGTTCAAAAATTTTGAGATGTTCTCCCAATTTCTGTGTTCGTTTTTTATTCATTTTTCTATGTGCGAATATCTTCAAACCCCTTGCAAAAACCCTAATGTTATCTCTCTAAGTTAACTTTTCAGTCATGAGCAAAGTTGATATCGCATTTTACTTATTTCATACAATTCTGTTGAGTGGATTAAGATAATATCATATATAATTCTTCATAATTCTCTTTTTTTCTTCCATTGACATAATCTTTATAACATGAAAAAAATGGTAATAAAAATAGCCCTAGATTTTATACAGGGAAAATTTAAAAAAATCACGTATGCAGCTGGAAAGAATAATGATTAATCTTTTATAATCTTTATTATTGTTTTAAAAAATAAAATAAAAAATATATACTTATTGATTTTATAAAAAAAACAAAAATTAAATTACATTTTAAAATATTTATGGTTGTTGTTTTTTAATGTTTACATTGTAATAAAAAGATAAAAATTTTAATTTAAATCTCCTCAAAAATTAGAAAATAAAATGAAAATAATAATTTCTAAAAAGTATTTCAGGATAAATCAATATTTAAATTTGTGTGCAAACTTTTGTTTATCTAGAGTAAATATTATAATAAGTAGAATTTGTTGTAATCTATAATCCCACGCAAATATGGAATTT